>CABEEJ010001599.1:49626-147509 GCA_901482245.1 Timema douglasi
ATATTATATGACTATGTTTCTTGAAAATGTAAAATGTATAAAAAGCACAAGGTAGGGGGGGGGGGGGGGTAAATCTGATTAACAAACACCACTAGGGGATGTTGTGTTGTGATAGGTAATTGTTTTCAGAGGGAGCGATGAATTGGTAATTACTGCATAATGACTATAGTGACGTCAGATGAATGCGATCCAGTGTTATCATAGTCATTATATTGCCTGTATGTGTGTTACTATTTTATTGATGAGTTTCACAGGTGCTATGAAAATAATATAAATTATTTAATATATTTGAATCTAGGAAAGGAACCATTGTAGTAGGGAGGAAATTATTTATCTCTGCGATTACGTGACATAATTTATGTTATAGATATCCACACTTTCCACATCAATTTGTTATAATAACAAGATTTTTCTTTTTTTTATATACAGCGTCATATTATCCGTTTAGGGTATCCGAAAATTTATATAATTGAAGGTAGAATTTAGAGGAAATTTAACCGAATTCACGTGAAAGGGGCGTGATAAAACCTTTAGGAAAAACAATCCTAGGAACATCCAAACAGGATTCAAACCTTGAACTCCCCGTCATCAGCTATCCATCATCGTGCTATAGCTACAGCTCCGACCACTTCCCCACCGATGAGGGTTTTATTTTATTTAGATTCGAGTTAATCAATAATAATTTCTAATTATTTTGTGGAAAAGTCCACAAATATATAGGACTCTGGATATACTTAGTGTAATGGTGATGAAGATATTTACTGTATATGAACAGAAGTTCAATCTGTTATATGATTAGTAAATGTCCAACATCTTAGCTCAATCATTAAGGTGTTTGTCTACTAGCATAAGATTCTCTGCATGCCTGAATTATTATTATTATTATTATTATTATTATTATTAGCACTGAGTCTTACTACCCGTTCGGGTTATACGCACTTAAGCTAATGTGTAGTGGTAAGGTTATTGTGAGATGAAATGGAGGACCTACATTTTAACGTTGGTTCCGAACCACGGTGAAGGCCTGGCATTCCCCACATTCACAAGTTGTGATTAATACACTTCTTGTCAGAGGTGAAGGAAGGGTTTGGCAATCGGGTGCATGGCTGAACATTTTATCATTGATGATATGTGATTTCTCCTTTCACAGTGGTGACTTAAGGGCCGGATATTGTGTCTGTTTTATATTAGTTAGTTTATAAGATGTGTGCTGATATAATCAGCCAATTTCTAAAGTACACACCCAAAATAAATGAAACAATGAAATTATTTGTTTGGTCCAGTAACGATGGTCAAGTTATCAAAGGCGTGAGAATTGCTTTGCACATAGTAACCGTTGACAAAGACATTGAGATTTGGTAAATTGAGATTTGTCTCTAAGACATACATATTTAATTACTGAATGTTTAACACTTAAACTGGATTTTCCATTAACAGGGAAGTTAGAGTTCGAATCCTGGACTTATAAACTGAGGTTTATTTTTCCTAAATGGTTTAATACTTTACCTCCACGCCAATTTAGATCCGTTCCCTCTATTTTATACCTTACTCATTTCAATCCCACTAATACAATTATATGGACTAACAATTGGTCACGTCTTACACGTTGCTATCAAATTAAACTGGAATGCCGTTGACGGGAAGTTATGGGGTTCAAATCCCAGTTGAACGTATCAAGGGTGTTTTTACCCCCCCAATGGTTTCCAACCTTTTTCTCAAAGTGAATATACTTTCCTCATCCCCAAAACATTTGTGTAAATTTACCGAATGCCTGAATGGATAATGAATCTTTGGTCGCAGAAAATGACTTAATCTAAAGTAGGCCTATATAAAAGTGGAGGGTTGGCTAAAGAAGATCACCTCCAAAATAGGACATGACGATTGAAAACACAAAAGACATATATTGATTTTTTTTTTTTTTACATCAGTGAACTTAGCTGGGATTCAAATTCCAATCTCTACTTTGACGTTTTTGGCCACTAATTCACTGGTAGCGGTCTCCTTTTAAAACTCACATCAATTTCCTTTCATACAAATAATACACATGTGGGAAGATAGACACATGTTGTACCTAATATGCTACAAGTCTTAAAACATATGTTTTTTTTTGTCCCCTCGACAACTGAATCATCGTGTAATCTAAATAAAAATAAAAACAATAACTTGGATAAATGCCTTATAAGTCCTACATTTTAACTGATTTAAATAAATAGATTTATTTACCCCTCATTTAATGCCCTGAAGGATATATTAAAAATTAATCACTATAAAAAGGTAACTTGTTATTGAAGAAGATGAAAGAGGGTGCGGCAACCGTCGCATAGTAAGTGACGATTACAGTCCACTTCAATTATCGACACATTTAATCACAAGTCATTCTACGCCGCGTGTTAAGAAATATTAAAAAAAAAAAAATTATAAATAGACTAGCGCGTCTCTCGTTGAGTAATTAATTTATGCGTAGTGAAGCTAAACCATTGACGTCGAGTAGTGAATATATCTTTGTTCTGTATCTCCATCTCACTGTTAAGTAAAAAAAAAAATATTCATTCCTTCTTGTCTTGTTGAGAATCTAAGTCCATGGACATAAATAAATATGCCTCACTATAAAATAAGAGAAGAAGATATCCACGAAATTACCTCTTGATGTTTAGTATCTTGTTTTTTTTATTGGAATACTTAATTTGCTTTATTTAAGAAAAGGAGATAATATCATAACGTTACTTACAACATATCCTATCCGCTTTGATGTTCATACGGTATAAGGCGTCACACGCTCAATATAATATGAAATTAGCATTGACGGAAGATTATGGTTTTAATCTAAGTCGGATACACTGGGTGAGGTGAGGGGGGAGGTGTTTATGTGTGTAATTTATCAGTGTGTTTTTTATAGCCCTTTTCACACTAATGACCAACCTTGATGAAGGAGATAGCTAACGCGCTAGTTTCGTGTTTAAATAGAATGCCGAGGACGGGGAGATCCAGTTACGAATCTCGATCAGGTGAACTGGGGTGGTTTTCCTTAAATGGTTTTCCACTCTCCCCCTACCCCAATTCGAGTTCACTTCCTCTATAGTAAACCTTCCCAATTTCTAACCCATTAGCATTATTAGTATTTAACAGTATACCCCGAACGGGTAGTAAGATGTGGTTCTAAGTATTATTATTTCACACTAATGCGGGTACATTTCCTTTGAGACAATAGTTCTCATTCCGAACCCTATGTTTTAGATGATTTTTTTTTGTTTGGGTAACACGCATTTTTAAACTTCTAAATTAGGGATAATAAAGGTAGAATTTGAATTTATACTAAGTCTATTCGCATGGAGGGAGAGTGAGAAACATTTATTAAAAATTACTGCACTGAAATAGAGCCCATACCTTTCTATCAGTTGAAAACTGAAACAAACGAGTCTGACGCTTTTGTCAGCGCGTCCAACGATAAAAATGATGTATTTTCAATCCCTTACATTTCCTGCACTGCTGAGATAAAAGTCCTGAGGGGGGGNGGGGGGAGAAAGAGGAGAGAGTTTGACTCCTGGTATGGGTGAAAATAACTAATGATTTTTGAAATTGATTTAGCTTGAGCGATAAAAATCCGTAAGACAACTTATTTTGGAAGAGAAGTAGGACCATCGCTCCCATGACGATTGTGGAATGTAAAAGAATCCTGGAAGATATATAGAATTACCAGTTACGGTAAAATTAATAGGCTCTTCCACGCTTGCTTATAAATATTCAGTGTGGAAGGCAACGGTGAACCACCACACTTTTTGAACTCTCCTAGGACATGGGATTTCTACCAGATAATGTAGGTGACACTAAACAACTGCAGGGTTGAGTCCATGTCCAGTTCCGGATGAATATATATCACTTGGGGAAGGCTTAAAAGGGACGTGAGATGAAGGAAGTGTTTTTGCAGTCTCTTATATCAGAATATTTTACTGGCCAAAATAAATAAAGTATTTCTCTATTAGAAATAGAGAGAAAGCATAATTTTATTTTCATGATATTATAAATAGTTATTTAATATCCTTCAAGAGTGTTCTAGAATTTAATGACAGTATCTTAATTTCATTTAAAATGTTTCTCATCTAATACCGCTATGACCGATATTCAAAAAGTATTGTTGATATCACCATGTGAAGAAAACTAAACTCAATATTGGAGAAACATTTGATATTTTACTTTGGTTGAATAAAAGTTTTTCTATAAAAACTGCAGAAACAATGTCATTTTCTCATCTCCCTTACACTCCCGACTTAAGAAGAAACAATAAGACTTGCATAGTTGTTCCACTAAACCCCTCCAATTGTTCTAAATTCCATGAAAAGGTGGCGATGACTAGTCTAAAGATGAACAAGATCATTGAAGTAGATATCAGGTTGTGGCATTGTTCTTATTTCTTCCAGTCATCGCAGTCACAAGATACTCTAACACTGCTTAGTCAATATAACACGTAAACGAGATATGAATTTACTCTAGGCTCTTCATTCGTTGTGGCACCTCCTTAAAAAAACACTTACATTAGTAACTCGACGCATCTATGCTCACACAGGCTAAGTAGTTGGGCTTGCCACAGACAGGACTACCAGTAACGGAGAGGTGATCCAGTTGCACTTGGGCGTGGCCTTCTACTGTGGTCCCCCTATCCCCCTGAGGTTGAGCCCTTTCCATCCTTACCACTGAGATTAATGTGTTTATAGCCCTTATTTTGAAGCTGATAAATACAATAAATGATACGCTGAACATAAAAAACTTTCTCGTTTATTTAAAACTAGAGACTTTATTATTATTATTATTATTATTATTATTATTAGCACCGCGACTTACCACCCGTTCGGGTTATATGCACTTACGCTAATGTGTAATGTTAGGGTGGTTGTGAGATGAAATGGAGGACCTACAGTTTAACGCGGAATCCGAACCACGGTGGAGGCCTGGCATTCCACACATTCACAAGTCGTGATTAATACAGGTCTTGTCAGAGGTGAAGGAAGAGTTTGGTAGTCAGATAAATCTGTGCTGGGACCGAGGATTGAACCCCGGATCCCAGCATAGAAGTCCGACACCTTACCCCTAGATCACCAGGTCACCAACGAGACTTTACTATAAATTCTAAGCTTTCTTAAAGGAAATAATAAAACACTTTAGCAAAGAATATAAACGAAATTATCTACACTCATAAAGAAACAACGAGAAAAAATAAATATCGTTGTCCATAAAAGGGCATATCAATCAATTTCTATTTTAAATTGCTCCATAAAAGAAAATATGCTTACTTATAACTCAGTAACGATTGGTTTTATAAAAATAAATTTATATTAAAAGCTTTTTATAATTAATGATACTACATCTCTACTATGACAAGTAATTTCTTATATCAAGTAGTTGCGGATATATGATCCAAATTGAAAATTTCTGCTAATGAAAGTAGTATTTATTACATTTTCATGGGAAAACAATACTCTCCGTTTGGCTTATCATGCTAATCCGTACAAACAATACATACATCTTTCTACCTCATCACCCCGTTTTCTTACGGGGTAGGCAAGAAACTGTGCATATAACTAAATAAACAACAACTCCATACTTCCCCACTAAATCTGTCCACACCTCCCTATCCTTGGATAGTCCCTTTGGTTTGACAAAATCCATACACTGAGCCACGAATGATAAGACTGTTAATAGTTCTCACTTTTACACACTTGTCTACAAGATTTAGTCACGTACATAGCCTACCTTTTAAATTTGATTCACTCTCTTTATTTTCATATATTTGCTTCGTCACTCGATCTACCTTGAGGGACTACATATAATATGGTTCTATCTTATAGGCACCACAATAATGAAATCATTAAAGGTACGACCAATTTATTCTGGATAAACGATAATAGTATAATTATCTTAATAAATTTGTAACTAGAGAATATGATGAATATTTATGGTTTCAGTGTTCCCGAACACCAAAAAGTGGATTTTACATTTCTAGCCGTCTGTTTGTCCTTAGCTAGTTTGATGTATTTTGATAAATTTAAAATTTAGACATTTTATGGCTTTAACTCGTAGTAAGATTTTGTATTTGGCCCTAGCCCTTAAATCAAGGGTTGTTTAGTGAAGATTGGTTTTATTTGAATTCTAAATTTTTTGAGAATGGTTCGAATAATTTTGTTTAAAATGAGTACTAGGGAGTTTTTGACATTCAATGTAAATCTGTATACTTGATTTTTAGGTGAAAATTTTTACAGGAATAGTTTACAGAAGAATGATTTTCAAAACACAAAATATTTCAAAAATGGCTACAATGATTTGGTTCAAAATGGGATTTTGGAAAGTTTGTTACAATATACATAATTTCATTTATTTGTTTTATTAATGACTGATTTTTGAAAAAAAAATTAAAATAGTTAGAAAGATTTTGCTTAAAATTGTTATCGAATGTTTATTTTTATCATAAATCACAATATGTTAATATTTCTCAAATAAATAAATTTAAAGGTGATTAATTATAACAAATTTTAGGAAATTTTGAAAATGGTATTTTAGATTTGTTTAGAAATGGATGTCTTATATGAGATTTGTTAGTCATGATAAATAATAATGTTTTATAAATCTAAAATAATAAAATGGTAGGATTTCAAAACTAGGCTACAGGAAATGTAAGGCCTTTAATTAGATAAAACATCTATTTGGATATGTAGACAATTAAAATTTCGTATACATGTAGAAATACAGCCCCAGATAGCTAAAAAAATCTTAAAATTATAAATTTCTAAAAGTGAATTGGAGAAATTCAAGTGAAGGTATTAATTTTTTTTTAATAGTAGTAAACAACTACTTCTCAGTGTGATAGAACATTTTAATTCAGCATGAAGGTAAAAAATATCACTCCAAACCAATACTAAGGACTGAATATTTTTGCTTTTTAATTAGAGCTTTGGGGAAAAGTAGGATGTTTTATAGAAAAATAAAATTATAAAAATATTTTTTGGTGTGATATTAAAGTACATATGACATGATAGTAGGACAACTCTAGATAGCCATATTCATCATAAAATTTAAAATTTCTAAGCTGGAGTTGTTTGAATGAGGAAAGTGAATATACAATTTCTAAAAACTGATAGAAACAACTACTTTTCAGCGTGAAAGGAAACATAAAATACTGAAGATTTTAAATGGATAAAATAAGGATGCAGCGGGGAAGTAGAGAGGGAATATCTTAAAAATGAAAAAAAATCCATTTAGTTGAGGCAGAAAATGGAAACTTGCCAGGAATGAAGAGGGATGAATCCAATAACATTGTTAAATATTTACTATTTAGAAAGTGGGATGGTGAAATAAGTTGTTTCATAATTCACAAAGCTAAAATAACAGATTAGTTTTCAATGTGGTAGAGAAGTAAAAGATTGAAATTTGTGTGGTAGGTATAACAACCATCTTAAATAAATATTAAGGTCTGATCCTTTAATTTCAAAATGGAAAAAATAGTAAATGATAAGGGGGGGAGGGGGTTACTTCAATATTCCTAAAAATAAAATAAACAAATACTCTTTGTTGTTACATAAAATGGAAATTTGAAATCAAAGTCAACGGACCCTCTGGAGAGATGAATAAAGTACAAACAAATCGAATTTCAAAATTGAAACCTAGAAAATTGAAGAACTCGAATTTGATACAACTAATATATAGCGCTAAATATAGAATATTACTTTTGGCATCAAAGAAAATTTATATTCTTTACGTTTTTAAATGAGCCACACAACAATAACTATAACAAGTGTAAAGTTTGAAATTTAATAAGGGGTGGTAAATGGATAATAGAAAAAAACAACTTTTCTATATGGAGACATTATAAACCTTATATAAGCTGACGGAAAAAATATTGGAATACAACATCTAAGGATTATCTTAAAGGGGATCCATTAGCAATGTATAACAAATCTAAAAATTTAAAGATAAACTAATTCCTAAGGACATAGAAACTTAATTAAACTAATTCTGTTGACATAGTTCAGTGAAAGGTGATACATTTTGCAAAACCATGATGATCTTTATGCATTATGTTTCTGTAACAAATTCTAATATTTATGCTCTTCGGAGAACAGTGTGCTCTTTATTAAATTATTTTTTACTCACCGCGTCTTAATACCCGTTCGGGTTATACGTTTTAAGTACTAATTACGCTAATGGATTAGGAATTGGGAAGGTTGAATTAGAGGAAGTGAACCCGCATTTGCGTGGAGGGAGAGTGGAAAACAATTTAGGAAAAACCCACCCCCAGTTCACCCGACCAAGATTCGAACCTCGATCTCCCCGTCCTCAGCAGTCGAGCTCTACACGACAAGCGCGTTAGCCAACTACGCCACTGAGGCGGGTCTCTTTATTAAAACATATTTATGTAACAATATATATTAGTTAGTTTATCTTATTTTATTATCCTACTTAGGTAAATATTGCGTTGTAAATGTATTGTTTTTGTTTATAAACTCAGTTTGTGGACAAGGCTATATTTGGTCACCCGATTTGGTGGTCACGTGTTCTAACACGCTACTCTCGTGTTATACTCGACTGTTGAAGACGGGGAGATTGGGGTTGGATTCTGGTCGGGTGCCCTAAGGCTGTATTCTCTAACTGGTGTTCCACTCTTCCTCCAAGAAAATGCAGGTACACTTCCTCTCAGTGAACATTCCCTAATCTCTGACCCATTAATGTAATTAGTACATAGGCGTATAACCCGAAAGGCCAGTAAGACGTGGTGCTAATTTTTTTTTCAAATATTTAATTTATTAACTATCATGATTGGTTTGTGAGTGCCATGGCTATCTCAGGATTCTACAACGAGGAATTATCAAAATGTAGACAGCTGGATGTTTAACGTTCTAATTTTATGTGGTTGTTGTGCTTCGTTACCATGAGGAGAATGGTTCGAACTGTTAGTACACTATGTGAGAGGGTTCATGCGATCGTATTATATCATTTTATTTTTACCACCATTATTGATAACATTTTACTGTAGCCTATTATTAAGAATATTTAACATTAATGGTATTATCATTATCAATATTGACAGCTGAAGAACACAAAGCTTGACGTATGAATATTTGAATGTAACAGTGGCTAACATAGAAATGTGCTGGCCTGGAAATATGACGATGATAATGCATTATAATCTAATATGTATTTCAGTTTGTTTCAATTAGCTGTAAATCTTTTGAATAATAATTATTAAGGTTAGACTCAAAATATATATTATGGATTATGGATTAATAATTTAGTATATTTTATATTTTAACTGAAAAATAACTACAAATATTTGCAGCCTTGAGGGTAAACGGAAAGCTAATGTCCCTATTATTATTTGATGTACCGCTATAACTTAACCTAAGTTCAGGAATCTTTCTGTCAAATAATGTCCTTGCCATGTTCCTAGTAGAGCCCAAAGAATTTGTGTTAAGCTAGTTCTCCTGAATTTGACACAGCAAATCAGGACTAAGAACTCGTACCCCGGAGAAGGTATTTGGCTAAAGGGTCGTAGCCCCCTCAAAAAACCATATGTTTAATAACGGTCTCCTCCTAAATAAACGAGTTTCCACTACCGTTGCTTAGTAGTAAAATCAATACAAAATACAAAATGGACAATGTATGGTACTATTTCAACAGGTTATCAAGAGTACAAATACGTAAGTAATGTCCTTTCTGGAGAGATTGGGGTTCATAGCCCAGATGAATGCACCAGGGAAAGCACTCGCTCTGATTATTGGCCTCGTATTTTAGTGGTCAGCACTCCTGGCTACTAAGCTAGGGGTCCGTGTTCGATTCCTGTCTAGTACCAGGATATTTTTATAAAAAAATAACTAATTCCCATGGTCACCACGGTTTGGTTAATTGTACTTTAGCAAGGTTAAGAGCTTCATTGGCTCCACCCCATTGTATTCACTATAAACATCCCCTCATCTCGTCAAGACGTGGAAAAGGCCTCCACGGAAAGGATGCACGATTAGTACATTTGGGCGTTCCCTGGGCAATGGTGAGTTAGTAGTGGCTAATCTTTCTGCAAACTGAGCTACATATTAAGGCCCTTGGCTCTGTCGAGTACAAGTCTAAAACCTATTTTGTGGGATAGTGGGTGGGAGGGTGAAAGGTGTGGCGTGGCTTCACAACCGACCAAATTATCCTTCTACGCCAACAAGAACAGATGGATCTCGGAAACCATAGGTGGCGCTAGCTACTGGCCAGGTCTTGCGGGCGAAATCATACGTTTGGAAATATCAATTTTCTCAAGAACGAGTGAAATGTTTATAGTAATATTTTCAACAGCTCTTCTAAGATAGTGTATCAATGTTTATTAGTAGTTATTATTATTATTAGCACCGCGTCTTACTACCCGTTTGGGTTATACGCACTTACGCTAATGTGTAATGGTAGGGTGATTGTGAGATTAAATGGAGGAATTACAGTTTAACGTGGAATCCGAACCACGGTGGAGGCCTGGCATTCCCCACATTCACAAGATGTCTTGTCAGAGGTGAAGGAAGGGTTTGGTAATCAGATAAATCTGTGCCGGGACCGAGGATTGAACCCCCGCCGCCAGCACAGAAGTCTGACACCTTACCCCTAGACCGCCAGGTTACCTATTAGTAGTTACATTTTCTTTCTTTTTTTTCTATGCAGCCGGCAGTTTCTCTATTAGAAAATGTCAAATTATTGATATTTGATCACTGTTAAAATTATAGAGGAGCTGTATATATAAAACGTACAACTTAATCAACATTCTTCGATTATTGAACAACCCATTTCTGAAAAGAAAAGAAAAAAAAAATCTTGAAGATATATGTTTGTTCCTATGGCTCTGCATTTGAATGCCAAATGAAAAGGACCAATCGCCTTAATACAGCCCAGCCACGCCATCTTTCACGTAGATACGAATATGCTCTTTTTAAATTAGTAATTTTCCATATCTAAGTTAAATTAAGCTTAGATTGGAAGGGGTAGTAATACGTGGTGCAAAAATACATCAACTATATCTTATTTTTCTTACGACATACCATTATGAACCACTTTAAGAAAATACATATTTTTGGTGATCAAATTTCATACCGATTTACTGTTATTGTATAGGTTTTGATAATATCTGTGAAAATAAAGAGCTTAAGATCACACTTTTTGTATGGATATGTGAAAGTAGATCTACTATTTTTAGAAAGCTGTCAGATATGTCTAATCGTAAAATAATATTGGAATATGTATAAAACATTTTTTAAGAACCCTAAAAAATCTAAAAGCAACCAATCACGCGTAAAAATACAAATAAATACTATCGAAAAATATAGAGATAACGAAAAAAGAGTGTAAATAAGATAAAGCTATGAATAGGAAGAAAGACCTCCTTGGTTATAAAACAAAATGTCAAGATAAAGAATGGTGTTCTTATATGAGACAAAATCTAAACTCATCCTTGAAGACAAGAAACCAAGACTAGCTCTAAGAGGAAGGAAGGGTTTCTCATGTAAATGTTGCTAAACCCTTCCTCCCCTTAAATCCCTCTTCCCCACCATTCCCTTGATCAGAACCCCTGCATTTCAACATGTCACTGCCTCTTCTTGTTAAACTAAGTGGCTACTGTTGTTGATAAATATCGCCGATTTTTCCTTGCTCACGCAACACTTTGTGTTTTATAGCATTTTTTTATAACTTTCGTCTCTACTTGATAGTTTTATTTCTTTCTAATTTTATTTATTGGCGAATAAGAAATGTATTGGAGACATCGTGTCTCTTTGTATGTCTCTTAAATATAAGTTGCTTTTGTTTGAAAGAAAGTTTTACTGTGTGAATGCGTGTGGTCTTTTAAACTCTTTAGTAAATTACTCTTTTTTTATTTACTTATTTAGTGCTAGCACAATATAAGTACCGTTTAAATTTAACTAGTTACATTACAGCATTTCTGCGACCATTAAATCCCAAACCATTAATATACCCATACCAAAATAGAACGAACTGGAATCGAACCGGATACTCTAGCTTAATAGGTAAATGCCATTTTAAATATAAAATAGCCACTTAAATACTATATAAATTGTGACCTATTAAAAAAATACTTTTTTTTGCTAAGGAGTGCTTAAATTGCATTATAAGACTGACCATTACCTTAAAATTCACCCAATATTTTTAAGTAATGAATATTTCCAATGGTTAGTAAGAAATGTAACGAGTTAAAATAGGTAAATAGCTACTAGACCGTAATACATATATACGTTTTTTAAATAGTTTTATGATACTATTATGGGGCGTTAATGATTTAGCTTGGTTAATCCAAGGAAAATCGGAATATGAGAGTGAATTTTAAGGGTTTGAACCATGGCTAGCCATTATACACTCAAAAGACAATTAACATTACAGTGTGAGCCATTATGATTAGAATTAAATCTTTTTAATATATATTAATTTAACGAAGTAATTAAATCAGAATAGTTACATAATATATAGATAGATTAAACCAAATAATTATATCCAAGCTATACTAAAAAAAAAAATATGTTCACGTTGTTTAATTTGTGCTCGGATCTAAAATAACCACCTGCCACACTTTTATTGAAATTAGGTCATAAAAAGGTTAAAGCTTTTACATTAAATTTAGCTGAGTGGGTTGAAATTTTAATTACTTTATAAACACTTAATATCTTTAAACAAAAACTTAGCTTTATCGTACAAATCTCCTTAGTAACGGTGAACCACACAGTTAATTATTGATCAAAAAGTGTATTAGACAAAATTACAATATTTAAACATTATATATATATCCAAATTTATTCTAACTAAAATCCATTACAATCACACTCTCATACCTGCTAGCATACATTTAGGAAACATTTACTTATGGCTAATTTATCCTATTTATTTGTTTAGGAGAATAGCTAAGTATTCAAACATTGATAATGAATATACATTTTAAGTTTCAATTCATTCATTTTTTTTAAATATAGTTGGTTAACAGCATATAGAATGTAAAATATGGTGATTAGTGTTCATGTATCAGCAAAACAAAACCAATAAAATATTACCCAATAAAAACGTATATATTAAAAACGTAGTTAAATTTAAAGATGATAAATGTTTAAATATTGTCATATATATATATATATATGACAATATTATATATATAAGTAATACTTTGTTGGTGGGCTAAGTTATCGCAATCCCTTTACACGCTATTGGGGGTAACTTAATTTTAAATAAGATTCCTTAGTCATTCTAATACTTATGACAATCAATTACCCTTTTGTTAAAGGCACCACCAATTTAAGGGAAATGTCCTTTTTTTCTGTATTTGAAATGGAAATGATAGCTCTAAATCATCAAAACAACGAAAACCTTTTCAACTATATTAGAATATTACGTTGTGATAATATTAAAATTTTACTTAATTTATTTAATGAATATCAGATAAAAAATTTTTATCTCTGAGCAGTTATATCTTGCGTGAAACGTAAATGAGAATGAGATAGTATAATATATCAATGATTTTTAAATTATATAACTTCAATTATAAAATATTTTTAATTATAGATCGACACTTTGAAATCTTCTTCCTCCATTTCGGCATGAACTATATTTTTAAATATCAAAACATTCCTTAGATAAATTAAAATTAATTGAAATTAATTAAAAAATCAACATTATTTTGTTTTTAAATTTAAATCTGAATAATAGCAAATATTAAATTTTTTAAATATGTGTTTTAAAATAAGTGCCTTATATAACCATTTACAAATGTATAAATGTTAATTTAAAAAAAATCATTCCTTTTTGGTATGTAGCGTGTACTTTCTCAATTGACTGATTATATCAACTCATGTCCTATAAACTAACTTAAATCTAGAACCAAAATAACATCAAGCTCTCCAACTGTTAATTAATAATTGTGAAATAGGAAACACACATCTATACGGCTTTTGGTCATGCCAGGAATCGATCACAGTACTCTTATTATTTCATTAGATGGACAATCTACTGATTGAGATCAGGTGTCTGAGATTTAATAAAGTTTTTTATTCACATTTACTGTATATATAGACAGAAAATAATTATAGAATGCGATAGCTAAGTGATGATAAGCTTCAAGGACACGGATATTTACTATTTAATATAAACTCTGGTGGTTTCTTTGAAATAGAGTTGCCAAGTTTTAAAGATTGCTTAGTGAAATGTTATCACGTTTCATTTATTACATGTCAGAAAATGGGTAAAAGGCACCTTTAAATTGACATCAGTGATAATGAAGGAGGAGGTCGTGAAGTTGTTAAAAAAAAAGTGTTGTTAGTTAAAGTGTGAAGAAATTGCGTCTCAGAGTAAAAGGATACCGAATATCTGCAGGCGACAACCCTGAAAGTGAGAGACGCGATATTATCCTCGCTGACGTAGTAATAATTTGTTTTTCTAAAACAATTTTCATACCAATTTTCTGACATAATGGTGTAGATATAACACGTTATTTATGCCGATAAAGATAAAATAGAGCTAAAGTAGTATGTGTGTGAGCTATTCACTCAACTTTCGAGAGTAATCCCCCCGCCCTCCCCCCTCCCCCAAATGACCAACATTGGTGGGCAAGCAAAGTAATTTACAGGCTTAACTAGTCTGGTTTATGGTTATAGAGAGGGTGAGGTTGGAATCGAGGCCATATTATGTACTGAGAGTGTAAATCCAGAATGGTTCACCATTCTCCCTCCACGCAAATAAGTGTTTATATCTATTTTTAGCACTGTGTCTTACTTCCCGTTCTGATTATACGCTTATATACTAACTACGCTAGCAGGTTTTTTATATGGATTAGGAAGGTTATATTTTGAGCGAGTGGACCCGAATTTGCTTGGAGGGAGAGGGCAAAACTATTTGGTAAAAAAACTCAATACACCCGACTGAGATTCGAAACTCGATCTCTCCGTCGTTATTAATTATACCTCTTATATTTCTACCTCATTCACATAATAAATGTGTACACCCAGTACAGGCTATACATGTAGATTAGACAAGCTTTAGGAATACTTAGACACATATTTGTTATTTTTAGAACCACGTCAGATTGAATGGCTGGCTATGGAGAGATCGGGGTTCAAATCTCGATGGTGTATGTTGAGTTTGGTTTATCCTGAAAGGTTTACATCTCTCCTCGAAGCCAAATGTGGGTGTATCTTCTCAAACAGGGTGCTAATAGACCCCTTGTCCCAAAAGTTCACAGCTTAGTTGGGCCACGATCACTGATCAGGCGAATTATCGACATAGCTTAGTTGAGCCAATTTGGAGGATTATCTTCATAGCTTAGTTAGAATAATTTGGAGGATTGGCGTCATATCTTAGTTGGATTACGTTCACTGATCAGGATAACTTTAATATAAAATACACCATAGACTTGCGGGAAGATATGAATTTGACCACACCAATCCTTTCGTTTCATATTAGGTAAGGCTTGCTTAGTTAGGTTAGGTTAGGTTAGGTTAAGCTAGGCAATGTTAGACTGGGTTAGGTTAGATTAGGTTGGGTTAGACAAGCTAAGGCTAGGCTAGGTTAGATTAACTTATCATTACCGTTTGTCTTACTATAAATCCCCTACTGTTTTTCAGCCAGATTGAGAAAACATTGACAGTCACCCTTAATGGAGCGCCACAGCAGCCGGGGCCGAGTTAGTACAGCGATACGCCTTGTTTAGAGGAAACAAGGTAGGGTTGCATCAGAATTAACTTAAAAAGAAACAAAATTTTATTCTACTTTAATTTTTAATTAGGTCCTTACAAATAAATGTCAGAATAACATTGTATGCATAATCAAAAGTATTTTCTTTATCAGAATGTATATAGGCCTAGCATTTGCAGAAACTACACGTAATACTTTGTTACACACTAACATTTAGTATACATTTCATCCTTTAGTTTATTTTCAATTTCACTATATAATAAGAGAATGTTTAGTTGTGAGCATTAAGCTCTTCAGATGTTTTAATTAAATATATATTTTTACCCCATTTGTAATTATAATCAGGGTAGCTCTGTGTATAGCACATTTGTGTACTTTTCTTTATTTGGATTTTATGTTGTGTGTGAACGTAGTGGGTCTGTATAAAGTAATATTATGTTATAATCTCAATATTAAGATAGTTAAGTTCAATTGGAAGTGAAAAATTTTCCTTGTAATATTTCAGTTATTGTAAGTTATTAAAACTTAATTAATAAGTAGGTCCTTTGAAAAAAATCATCATTATGAAACTATAACTGAGGCATTATCTTAAATGTAGAATAAAACTTTATGGATTGAAAAAAATTAAATCTTCATGGCCCCTAGTTTTTACTAACATATTTATTATTAAGATTTATTTTAAAATAGTGGTTTAACTTACTGATTATAATAACAAGCAAATAAAAACAGCCAAATGTATTTAATGGGACTTCTGCTGTTGAACACTTTCCATTAATTGGTCTATTCTTATTTCGAGTGTATTACTTAATGATAATCACATGCAGGAGTCGATTTGGAGTTGATTTCACTGCTGCGTTTTAATATTTACCATCGTGGAAAATCTATTTTCACATAAATAAGTAGAAACAAAGGGCAGTCAATGTTGAATGGCGTTGGTAAACAGATAGGGATTATTTGTACTATCCATGATTTCTATTATCCCTCGCCTCCATAACCCCGAAAAATCGAGAGTATACTGTACTTAAATGCTTACTATCATCAAAATGCTTCCGATCATCAAATTATTTCTTCTAAAATTTAAAATTTAGGATAATTAACTTCAATAATAAGCAAATGACATGTTAAATTATTTTTTCGAGGTCCCCCCATAAAACCTTACACGGCCCCCTGGCTAAGAATTGCTGATCTCTTAGATTAAAATTATAGATTAAATTAATTCAACACAGTTTCAGTGTCCGTTTTTAGAGTTAAATTTGATGGATTTCAAGTTTTAACTAAAACTATAAATTTTTAGGTTTGGGAGGGGGTAACTGCCCGATTTACAACTTCTCTTTCCCCAAGTCCACCCCGACTTGAAGCACGGAAAAATCAAGTGAGAATCTCCCTCAATAAACCCACCCAGGATTCGGTACATGAACTCGCCATTGACGGTAAACTGGACTAAAAGAGTAAGATGCTTGGTCCACGAGCTTACAGGTGTGGTTGTTAATAGTAATTATATTGGGAGTCTTACGTGTCTATAAATGACGTCATACAGTTAATACCCCTATTCACGAGGCATGATCACATCAGACCCTCTACGAATGAAAGGAATGCTCTACCGTGCTGGGATATTTGTGAAAACCTTCGTGTCTAATAAGATTTTAGCGCTCAATTTAATGCGCGGGTTCGTCCCTCTCCCTAAACGATACTCACCAAAAGATTGTGGGAGGGGGAGTTACGGAAGGAAGATGAGGGAGTAGAGGATGGGAAAATGTTTTCTTGATTCGCGTCGGGAAAATGGGGTATTTCCACGGAGAAACCGGAAAGGAATCATTCACCTAGAAAGTTCTAAAGCGATGATGCCCGTATAAATTCCACGAGATATTTTTTTTATTAATATTGGTTATCTATTAAATTTTACCAGGAAATAGTAGCTTCTACTGAACAGTTTATTCGAAAAATTGACACCCCGCTCGATATTTTTAGCATTAAGGTGGTACCGCTTTTAACTGTCCAAGGCTTTTAAAATTAGGCATTTAAAAAAGTTAATTGAAATATAATAATTGTAATTTTTCAACTTGTAAACCCTATGTTGTTTCTAAAAGGAAGGATAAGACTGCAGCTTTTATATTTTATCTGCATTTTATATTTAAATTTGGAAATTCTCTTTATTTAATAATATTATTTTTAATTATTCATTTACATTTTAGAATATTTAAGCCCTTTAGGCAGTTTGTAAGTCGATACATCTCTTTCATTTTAAATTTGCCTAATGTGTGCTTTAGACGATGAAACCAAAACGGAGAGAACTGATTTTGCACTCAGTTTTCGTTCTAAGAGAAATATACCTTTTCCTTAGTATGGAGCGGTTGCATTGTCTAGCCGAATAGAAAGCCATTATTCAAACTACTCTCTTGTGATAAGTCAATATTGTCATTCTACTTTGGTGCAATCTTTGATGTCATCAGAATTTTAAAAAATACAAAGGGGAGGAACGAACTCTCACTGTTATACCAGAAAGAGACGCGCAGTGACCGGGATGGCGACAAGACGTGTGTGGCTTGTTGCCACATATTAATTATATTATAGTGTACGGTAACTGGCGTAGGGACGGGTCAATTGTACAAGCTGAAGTTGTAAATTATTATAGTAATAACGTATAAAGAAATACGTAATAATAATAAATTAACGTAAAAGTGATCCAATTATATTTATCGCATAAGTGGGAATTTCCTTATATGATAATCGCTTCGATAAGAGAAGCAGAACTAGCCAGGGAAAGATTTTAAGATTATAAGTCGTCTTTCACTCGTGTTTTATAATTTGTGAGCTATCGTGGCGATCTTTAGAGAGTATTATAAAATGCTAACCAACGAGGGGGCTTTAGAATTTTATAATTTGAGCCAAACAGTGGGGTTTTCAGCATATAGAAGCCTCATTTAGATTTCTACACAATCTTAAAGGTAAGTTATAAATACAGAACTGTACCAAAAGTGATTTGGAAACCCTAATTGTTTTAATTTATTTCAATAGTAATAATTCAAACTCTCATTCAATTAAGTGAGTTAAACTATCTCGCTCAACTTAAGAAGTTCAAATATCCCATTCGATATGATAAGTTCAAATATCTAATTCAAAAATTAAGTTCAAATCTTTAAATCAAAAACCAAGTTCAAAGCCTTAATTCCTAAAACCAAGTTCAAGGATTTAATTTAAATAAATTAACCTCAAATATTCCGTGCAAAAAACTAATTTCAAAGATCTCATGAAATACATTAATTTCAAATATATAATTATCGAGTATATTCCGTTCAAATATACCTTTCAATATCCAGTTATTAAGCAAATTAATCAATACATTGTGTTCATTGATGGACATTGAACAAAGAATTCAAAGAAACGCACTCGATAAAGTTAGTTGCAAAGACAATATTCAACAAAGTTACTTTAGAAACCAGGTTCAACAAAGCTATTAATTCATTTAAATGTAAAAATTAGAAGAGCGCAATGGTTTTTTCCTATTCAGTTTTCCAACATTTATTTGTAAAGTAATTATCGGCATATTTAAAAACAAGGCTTAAATCACGAATTGCGTGGTTAGGTAATGTTTTCAATTGTCATTTCACCCAAGAGTAATTTTTAAAACATCCTGAGTTAACCTAGATGGAATATTTCGTAACTGTTGGATCCAATTTACAACAGAAATTAGGAAAGATAGTGAGTATTCATGCGCCTAAACATCTTCTTCTCGTTTATCCGAGGTGCCATCGGAGCTTACCACCCCTTCATACTCCCTTTATACACTCGCCTTTTACCCTGTGATGTTTAGCAAGCACAGCTCTTCTCCTATATCTCGCTCTCTCTTCCTATGGCGTCGAGTAATTAGACGCCTGTCTCCTACAACACGGAGCATTATACGCGTACCGTTGCGACGCTAAGTACGCCGGGACGTCTTAGCACACAAAAACACACATACAGCTAGTCTTGCTCCCCTTCCTAGTTGAAACGCTTCTTGCTTTCATTACGACTGACGCAAAGGAATAGTTAGATGATGTAAAGGGGAAGGGGTTGAAGACAAGAATTGAGGCATTAAATCGGAGATCAATTTGACATAACTCTTAGTTCTTAAACGGAAAAAGGTGGGTATTTTGGACACGTTTTTTTTAATGAAGTAAACGAGCATTTTTGGCAATTTACATGCGTCAGTTTTATTGGTAATGTAGATTTATGGGACTTTAAAACTATAAAGCGTCTACTAAGAAGATAAAATGTAGTCTTATTTGCTTGTTTTTTATTTTGCAGGAGGGATATAACCTTTTGAAAATTTTTAGTAGTTAGTTTGTTTTTGTTTATGGTAGAACTGTGATAAAAAAATATACTACGTTAGTGATTATAAGCTGAGAAACTACCTTCCTTTCTCTACCCCATTAAGGACTTCAAAGTTAATTGCCGCACTTACAAAGGTAGGTCACCTATACGTATCTTTACCTAATTCAATCCAGTTCTTCTAATTACAACTGGTCCATTCTAATGTAATCCTTCCACCTGCGTCTATTTCTTCCTGGTAGTATCTTCCTATTAGATTTGACAATCAATACCGTGAAAGTGGTTCTGTATTCTCCCATGCTTTCGTTTGTGTGCAACTTACATAGAAAAGAAAGAAATTAATAAATGACTTGCTAATGGGATTTATAGCTTCTGATAAGAATAGGTTTGCGGGCAGTGGTATTTGGTCTAAGCTAGCTACGAAGCCTTAAAAATGTCCATGAATTTTCTCTCTTTGACTAAGCAAACTAAGTCTCGTGAACAACGAATCTCACGGCACCACTGACAAAACCCATTATGCTGAGTCTTCACTGGGTGAACTAGCTTTCCACACCAAGGCTATCTTCGTGTTACCATGACAATGGTGGAATGGTGGGTATTTCCATTTCATAAGGTGGCAAGATCTTCGCTTGACTATGAGATAGTCTCACATGACAGGATAGATTTCCAGTTTTTGGTTTGCAACCACACAAGTATCGCGAGTTCTTCTGGATTTATTTTAATTGTGTGCTGTGTGTTACCTTACATAATACTGTACATATGCTATTGTAAAATACACGAACATTCATGCATAAATAATGTGAAAACTTTATTTAAGTTGGCATATTCCTAAAATATACTACTACTTACTACTTACAATAATTTATAGATAAAAAAATGCAAATTATAAAAAAATATTATAACACTTATCAAAGGTTTTCTTGGACTAAAGAAACAATTGTAAGTGTATTAATAATTTTGTATTAATCACACATAGCTATTTACATTTTGGATAGCATGAATTCAGCAAATACAAATATTTCCAGTTGACAAAAAAATTGTCTCAATAATATAAGTATCGTCATATTTTCACGGGAGCTTAAATGGTGTGGCATTCACCTAATGTATTTCAGGGTATTCAGTCCCATTTGATGCAAATGTAATAATTTGTTCAGTGTAGCAAGCCAGTTTCAGTATTGTTCACTCGCCCCCACCCCACCCCTCACCACCACTAGCGTTCAACAAGATAGAATTAATGCTCCTAGCCATTGTCTTGATCTGTCACCTCTACCTCTTCGACTATCCACTATCTCTCTGTTTTGAAATGCCCTTCTCTATGATGTGTCGTAAGCCTGTTAACGACTGACTTATTAGCTAAGAAACAATGGCTTTGTTTCTATCGTCAGCCCCTAAGGGTATTTTCTGCTACAAGTACAGCTATAATAGTTCAAAGGTGAGATTAAAGGGTTCACTTGAGGTCACGAAATATGATGTGAAGATGTATTTTAACAAAATGATTATGAATTTTCCGCTCTTGGGAACTGCCCTAAATTTAATACAAAAATCCAACCGTCCAATTGAAATGTTTCGAAGATTATATAGATATAAAAATGGAATGTATCTGGAAAAGACCATCAAAATTATTAAGTAAAATGTGCAGATATTTCTCTGAGTAAATGTTTTTTATTAGTCTAGATATTTGGTTAAATAAATTCAATAAATATACTTTATGTATTATTGTAGCTTTAATAACACAGTTTTTTTAATGGTTAATAGTAAAGAAGAACATTCTGGGAGCTGAAGGAGGAGGCAGAGGTTAAGGCTCATTGGCAGTTTAAGTTAATTGACAAACGGAATGGACCTGTCGTAAGAAAGAACACCTAATAATAATAATAATAATAATAATAAGGCGGGGAAATCCTATAGCACTAGTAAAGTGGTTTAAGATCTATAACTGGAGACAAATAGTAAAATTATTAAATAATAATATCATATTGTTTTAGGGCATGAACTTCCCGGCCTATCCGCATTTAATTTTTGTACTGGGATATGGCTTGTAAATGTAAATATTTCAACAAAATATAGCAACATTCATTTGGATGGAGATTGGGAAAAGATTGGGATTGGTATTTGAACCCTAACGACCCAGACATTGGCAAACCTAACCAGTTTAGTGTGACTTCCACGCACGTATGCCTAAAGATACAGATTTCAACACTTATTCTATCAGAGCTTAACTAATAGAAAAATCTGCAAAAATGTTTAAGAAAGCAAATGAAATAATTAGAGTTGTGTTTAGGATAGTTGCATTGACAAATAATTATGTAAAATATGAGGAAAAAATGAAAGTACTCAATCTATATTTTTAAAATGTATATAAAACGTATAAAATTATATTGTTAAAAAACAAAAGTATATCTAAAATGGCCACTTAGATAAAAAATAAAATGAATGAATGTCAACATATACTCTCTTTATATTAAATTAAATGCAATCCAGGATTATTTAAATAAATTGACCAAAAATATATAAATATATATAGTTTTAATCAATAAGTTTAGTTTAATTTTCTAGCATTAATAACCCAACAGCTCTTAAATATTTGTCATGAGCATAATTGGATTTGAACTTGACTTTTTTCGATGAAAAGAAACATTTTTGGCTAATCTTCCTCCATGTTCTTGATTAATATTCAATAATGGAAAAGTTATATATTTGTATAAAACTAAACAAAACATATATAATGAAGAAAATAAAAACAAATAAAATTAAGACCTTAACTGGCAATCCGTTTTTCCCTCCATTAAGGGTTCTCTAGTTTCCTATTCACTTTACACCAAATAGTTGAAAAGTTATTGTTCTAAGAGATGCCATCAAGATTCGGTAAATATTTTAAGTAATTGCTTTTTATCATATTTACATATTATGTGATATTTAATTGTAAGATCTGCTTAATTTAATTAACCCGTAACTTTACGTTATACCGAAACTGTATCTTAAAAAATGTTCGTTAAACTACCTGTAAATATATTTTACAAAATTTTAACATTACAAATACACCAAAACCACACTTGAAAAGCTTAAATTTAAAAATCTGATTTCCTTTAAAATTATATATGAAATGGTAAATGTAAGTTTGAATTTTTGTTGGCTAGCGCTGATGTGTAATAAAGAATGGCATATTCTATACCATTAGTATGGATTATTGTTTTAAAAAGCCTTTCTTCAAATACTTGTCATTAGCTATCACTAAGACTCCTACTATTATTTCACTCTCACTTCTGGGCATTTAAGCTCAAATTCAAGTCTTTCTTGTCAATGATGGGGATACTGAGGCTCGAATCCCGGCCGGTTGTAATGAGGCTGGTTTTCCCTAAATTATTTCTTATTTTCACTTAACGCAAATGCAACCACATTTTACTCAAGATCCTACCTTCCTTACACATACTTAAGTTAAATATGCTCAATCCGGATTGGTAATAGTGGTTGCGGGGGAAAACACAATCGCTTCCCATTGCACCATATTTATTCTGGTTTGTTTACACGTTGTTTTTACTTAATTTTATAAAGTTAATTTATTTTTATCTCAATCTAATAGAATAATTTTTTCTTTTAACTCTCCTCATAGATCTCGTCCCTTAGATATCTATGTCCACGCTGAACTCGGTGGTCTTGGAGTAAGGTGTTCGCCTAAGGAACCGATGTTCGTAGGTTCAAACCCAGCCGAGGTAAATAGATTTTCCTTGAACGATGAAAATCCATAGCACATATTCCTTTGGAAGGAAAGTAAAGCTTTCAGTCCCACGTCGATTGTGGAATATGCAAAATAGCCCTGGAAGTTATGCGAAAATACCTTTCCCAGTAAACATTAGAAGACTTTTTCTCTCTCACTCTTAGACATTCTTGTGGGTTGATTTAATAAGTTGGTTCAAAAAGTGCACGCTAAAAACCTCAAATAGATAGAAATCTATTTCTGCAACCTAATTTAAGTTCTCACCACCCAACTCCAAGCCATTTCCCTTCCTGAACGATGGTGATTATGTCCTTGACATGTCTCAGTTCCCTCCCCTTCTCCCCCACCTACCTTACTATCCTTGTAACACATTTACACCTCCACCCAAATTCCCTGGAGCTTAATCTCCCAGTACCACCCATCATCCCGGGGTAGACTCGCTCACTCGCTCAGCGGATTACTGTCGACGGGGCCTGATGAACATTTCACATGCCCGGCCAAGAGGAAGGTGGCTTAAATCACAGGTATAACTACATAACTATGATTGATAGGACAGCGGAGAGGGTGTTTGCAAATACGTGCCTGTCTGTCCACACGTGAGAACGTAAACACCCAGACCGACAGTCCGTTGGGTGGTAAACCCCTCTGACTGCCACTTAGATTTGTTGATGGTCAAAACCGTAGCCCTTCGCTTAATAAGATAATATACAGAGAGCAGACCGTCCCCCCCACCCTCCCCCACAACCAAATTCAATCAATTGAACCCGTCGTGGAAAATTGAGACAAATGTTTTTAGTCTATGTCGCGAAATATGTCACCGCCGAAACAGTGATATGTGTTGTATCTGTCGTGCGCACACATGTGAGGTGGTTAAGTTGTTTATAATATGTAACTTATATACAGGTTGAGCACGAAATTAAATTTATGTATATGAAATACAATAATATATGTTTATATACTGGGTGTTTCGCTTTCTCTTTGCCCCTGAGTTTCCCTTATAGATTTCAAACTAATGGAATTAATTGGCGTATGAGAACGGTCTAGGACAACTGAGCACCGTCAACCGGGCGCTAGAAAGACTGGGCGCCAAGACAACTGGGTGCCAGTGTATAAACGTATTGATTGTTTTTTTAAGTAAATATTCATTTGTGGAGCTTAATTCTTAATTCTAACCTTAATTCTTTTATAATTTATAAAGTTAGACCATTTAATATTTTGAAATTTAAAATAATTAACACATAAAAACACATCAATTATACCTAACCTAACATGTTTATTTTACAATTAAAACACACATGTTTCGTGTGTTTAAAAAAAAATTAAAGCACACATTTTTAAGGCAATGCCCAATTGGCTGTGCCCTGTTATGGCGGTGTCCAGTTGTCCCAGTATCCAGTTGCCACGCTCAGTTGGCGGTGCCCAGTTTTCTGGATCCGGTATGAGAAGCACCCAGGTTCCGAGAGCAAGCGAAACACTCTTTATAATCAACAAACTGCATGTTTACGTTCTCAGCGTCTTATTACTTGTCCAAAATATCCACGAATATTTACTCTAGTGCGGTAAGGATTATAAAGGTCAATCTTTAGAAGAAATGTACCAACATTTGGATGAATGGAGAGTTGATAAACCATTGTGGGAAATCCTTTTTATGAAATACCTTCAGGATTTAAACTCCAAGCTCCCTATAACCAGAAAAAATATATATAATACGTGTTTGACGACATTATTTGTGAGCCCAAAGATGCGGATCATTCCTGATAAAGACTCATCATATTATATTCTAATATATGAACGGTTTCGCTTAGTTTCTTAAATATTTTAATTTATTAATATATATTTTATATAAGACTATAAAAGGTAATGTTAAAAGTATATCCAATTCTGTCAAAAATACTTTAAAACGCATCGTTTTAAAAATAATACTAAATCAATTTTAAGATACATATACGTTGGAGGTTGTCATAGAACATGTGGTAAATGATTATTGTAACGTTTTGTCTTATTCTATACAAACTTGTATATTCTAATCCAATAAATTAATACCATTACCCGTAATGTTGGGTAGGAAGTATAATTTAATTAACTTAATAAGCCTGGTTTGCAGGCGACGAGAAGGCCAAAAGTACTGATGGTTATTTTCCCTAAATTGTTCTCCACTCTTCCTTCATGAAAATGTGGGCGCATTCCTTTGGGAGTATATCTATATTATCCATACCAGATTAAAGTTATATATATATATATATATATATTAACTTACATAATTATACATTAATTATATACATATTATTCATATACTAATATTATGTATAGTACATGGCGATCGAGGTTCGAATCTTGGTCGGGTCAACTGGGGGTGTTTTTCTTAAATGTTTTTCCACTTTCCCTCCACGAAAATGAGGGTTCACTTCTTCTAAATGCAACCTTACAAATCATTAATTCATTAGCGTAATTAGTACGTAAGCGTATAAACCGAACGTGTAGTAATAGTACGTCTGGTACATAGCAAATAAAGCCAAAAAGTTGCACTTTTTGATTGGAATATGCCACTTTCTGTAGTCATAGGTAAGGGAAAAAGAGGCCTTTTCAGATAGGGAGCCACTTGGAAATTCGTGCAGGACACCAAAATGGCGGCCATTTATAGCCGCCATTTTAGTGTTCTTAATTCCATGGTATCTCAGCTTCTAATATTCCGATTTAAGTTTTTTTTGTTTTGTTTGAAAGCTCTTGCTAAGAAGAAACTAATTGGTTATTATATATTTATCTCCAAACTTTAAGGTTTCTCCACAATTTAAGAATTTATGAAGATTTCACTTTTTTCACAAATTTCATTGCTAACTATCTTTTTTATTGTCCATAATATCTCCTTCATAGTTGATATAAAAAAGAAAGAGAATTATTTTTTCTTTCCATTGATACCAAGAAAATCTATTTTAATAGACTACTTCTTGAGAAATTACTTGGTCAAATGAAACGACTGGTTTACAATATTTCGTTTACTTTACTAAATTACAATAAGATAGTAACATAATGTTTACAAAAATGTTTGAATAATAGGAATTCTCTTGCAAATTAACTTCTTCTTAGCAGCTTAAATGTCTCTAAATCAAGCTATCCTCTTCCTCATCTTCCGAATCATACCTGGAACAAAGTAATTATTTTCATATAAACTCTTAAAAAGTTAACAAGTAAAGAAAAGTATTTTTGACGCCTGGTATTTGAAAAAGAGTCTACATACAGAAGACGCTGGATGCAAAAATAAATATAATGATCTTGAAAGTGATGGAAATATTGAAATTTAGGCATTCTCAACTAAGCACATGCCTTTTATTATATTTACTGTCGCATTTTTGACCTCCAGTGCAGTTCCTGCAAAGCAGCGTGCATGGAACCTTAGCCTTTGAACAGGAGCATCGTGTACGGCATTCAGAGCAACTGCAATTAACCAATTCTCTACAAGCTGCCCAAATCGAGGGCAGAGAAGACCAGACCGGCACCCACTCCCCTGCAGCTCTGGTACATTCCCATCCTTCTGGTCCTGGAACGTTGTCTATCACTGAGCAGGCACGACCCCAGACTTGTTCTGCCTGGTATGCTGAACGGAGACAATGCTGCCTTAATGCCTCTTTAGTTGGGGGCAAGCTTGATAGACTGCGACTTTTTGAAGTAAATAGAAGCTTTCTAACATGATTGACTGAGAATTCTTCTCCATATTTGTAGTAAATCAAAACAGTAAACTTCTCCAGACTGGCCAAGCATCTTCAGAAAGGCCTGCTCAATATGAAACGCTGCAAACATGGCTACAAATTTGGATTCACCATAAAATTCAAGCCAGTTCCACTGGATGGATTTAGTCAAGGCAAATAGAGGTTGAGCCACACATATGACAGGAATTTGTCTTGGATTTAAAAACGTTGTAATTTTTCTTATTTGATCCATTCCGTGCTTCAGCATTGACGGCGAAGAAGAACTTTCATTGAATAGAGGTAAAAGAGAGTTACGTGTTAATTCAAATGATGAAGAGCCTACCTTTGAAGCATAGAACGCTGCCCAGGAAAGATCTAAGGGCCCATCTTTTCTGTCGCTAAGAATATGGTCTAGCCATTCCTGTTCCGTTTTCCACTCGGATCCAAATTTAGAAGTTGACATCTGAGAACAGGTGATCTCGCTTGCTATTGGCACAGGAGGTTTCTTGGAAGGCAGTGTTACAGTCTTGACAACATTGTAGCTGTCTGGAAGCTCTGTCATTTTCCTGTTACTTTGATCGACACACGAAATGCTTGTGGCGAAATTACGAGGCTCACCAACTTCTCCTTCGCCGGGAATTTGAAAGATAGAAATTGCTTTTCCGTGGTAATATGATTCTGAAGTTGTACTGCTGTAGTTATGATCCATGTTATCGTACGCACCAATCACAAAGAGACCATGAAGCAAATTTGAGGGGCAAAGGACACCTTCTTCTTGAGCTCTCTTAATCTCCAAGTGAGCCAGACTTGCTGTTATCTCCATAATTCTGTTTGGTGATATTGAGAGGCCTCTTTTATGCATGCTTTCAATTATTGTATTATTTCGTGTTCTTCCAAATATAGACAGGCACACGTATAATGGAACTGGTGGTTCATGACTTTTCTTATTACGAATAATGTTGCCTTTTGGAATGTTTTCACTGTGGATGAAAACTATTAATTGTTTGATATTCAGGCTGAGTTGCTTTAGTCACATTCTCTTCTGAAGCATAGCCATGAAGTAAAGAACACACTAAAGAGAGAAGTGCCGGAGTAACGCTTGCAGCTTGTTGATCATCGTTCAGATGACCATCAAGCGTAGCTTTGTGCTGGGTTATGATCTTTTTAATTTGCTTAATAAAGCTTTCATCAAGGTTTTCAGAATGAATATATTAAAAAATATTAGCACCATCACGATAAAGGGAGTAATCTCTGCCTGAATGTTGAGCTTTGAACTGTGGGAAGTGATCGAGAATTCTCTCGCGTAAACGGGTATTATGTGTGTTTTGAAGGTCTTTACTCTTCATTCCCAGAATATTTGCAAGGCTGTTTGCATATATAACCTTTAAGTGAGCCATTTTTAATAAAATCTCAGTATTATCAGATTCAGAGGCCTTATTTTTCTCTCTTATGAAGCGTGCAACGGAAGCCATACTCTCACAGATGGAGTTGACCTCTTCTTCTTTTACCCCAATTGATGCTCTCAGACAATTGTTCAGGTTTGTATAGCACTTCGAGTGGTACTTTGCTTCCTTAGCAACCAAATCGCCATCCTCTAGGAATGCTTTAAGGTTTGTGTTATTGGTAATATCGACACATCTCTTAAGTTTATCGTCTTGTAGGGAAGCAATTCTATATAGAGGTTTTCGAGTAGTGCCCTTTTGATTGCATATAAAACACATTTCATCTTTCATTTTAATAAATGATGTGGAACAACGCATATTCCTTGGGTTTTTTTTCATCTAGCTCTAATAAAGTCTGTGGACTGTTCTCAGATGGATCATTTGGCGCAAAGAGGATGAACGTTTGCGTTTCTTTGTTCTGGCTAGTTTTGTTCTGTTGAAGTTAAGTACACACATTTTATGCCACTTTGCTTTATTTTTTTTCCTTCTATACCTTCACCCTCATTTAACTTTTGTACATCCAGACCATGGGGGCAATGCACCGAGATTCTGAAATTCTGTTAAATTTTCCGAAAGCGTCTTGTAGCCAGCACCAACAAGTGCTTTTTCAGTGTGTATGGCTGGGCAAATATAGCCTTTATCACTAGATTCTTGACTAATGAAACATTTGGTCCAATCTATAACACGAAGCTCAAGTAGAGATTCAAAGTCAAAATTTGCCAGGCGCAGGCAACTTGAAGTCATTTTGAGAATAATTCAATTCAGTCTAATCTGCAAAAATGAATGTTAAATGATTTATATGAATATAATTTTATATTAGAATGAAAACAAATGTAAGAAAAATCATACACAAAAAACAAAAACAAATAAAAAAATTATACAAACACTAAAATCAATTTTTTTTAATTACGAGTAAATTTTAAGGCTTAGAGAAAAATAAATATAGTAAAAACAATGTACTTAATAAGAGCTTTTAAATAAAAAAATTAAAATTAAAATCGAAACATTAGGAGCTGAGATACAACCAATTCTAGGACTCCAAAATGGCGTCCATAAATAGCCGCCATTTTGGTGTCCTGCACGGATTTTAATGTGGCTCCCTATCTAAAAAGGTCTCTTATGACCTCATTTATGACCACAGAAAGTGGCATATTCCAATCAAAAAGTGCAGCTTTTTTTTATGTACCAGACGTACTATAAGACGCGGTGCTAAATAATAATAATATTATATGTATATCAAATACTTTCTATTATAATTATATGCCACGAGCACATAAACGTATGTATATAAATATATATTATCACTTATATAATAAATTAAGTTTTTGTATATGGCTTATAGCAAAAAAATAACGTTTAATATTTCACCATAAAAATTGTTAGAATCGTTCACAGGAAATATTTCTTGTGTTTACTATTACAAGCCATCTCTGCATTAATTTTTTTAAGCTTTCATATTCAATATACAGCTATATTAGATAGAGCTCATATAAATACCAAATTTGAACAAATTCGGGTGAAGCAATATGCTTTAACAAAGTGCATATATATATAGACTACACACACATATATATATATATATATATATATATATATATATAGGCTACACACACACATATATATATTTACATATATAGACTATATTCCTTCCTGAAAATGTATATATTTTTTCAAAATCCTAATATAGATTTTAACAATATTATAAAATATTTTAATAGGGTACTTGTAATTATTATTCTTAATTTTAGAAAAATAAAATTTCTAAGCATATAGGATGCTGATCGCTTCACACATTAGTTAAAGTAGGTGGGATTCTAACTGTCTATTTTTAAACTATTATAGTTATATATGTGTATGTTTGAGTTTATATATATATATATGTGTGTGTGTGTGTGTGTGTGTGTGTGTGTGTGTGAGAGAGAGAGAGAGAGAGGTAGAAGGGGTAGTAATTACATCACTAACCACTCGACAACAAGGGTAATAGGTGCAGAGGATTTGATAGCCATTACAAACAGGTAGAGGATTATTAGCACCGCTTGGATTACCCGCCAAACCTACTCACCCCCCCTCAATCATTACACAGTCCCAATCCAACTAGTTATAGCAACTGACTGTATTTCGACAGTCGGCCAGTGATGCTCAAATAATTAGCGAATCACATTTATGCTACTTAAAGCACAATGAAGCAGATCTAATTGTTTCCAAGTGATCTTTATTATTTAAACTGAAAACTTGAAAAACAAATGACTTGCTATATTGTAAGATATATATATATATATATATCCATATTTATCAATTATAGCATAGATTTAATTTTAAAAACATATATTATTATATAAAATAATAAACTGTATATTAACATATTAATAAAATATTACCAGGATATTATTTATAATATAAAAAATAGTTATATATTTATGTACTTAAACGTTTCTTTCTGACAAGTTGGGCTATAAGCTACATAGGCATGTACTTCTTTGAGGACAGGACAGGAAGGTGAATTTAAATTAATTTATGGGTAGTTTACTTACAAAAAAACTAGAGAAATTTTTAATGTTTATGAAATTGACCGTGAAGATTGAATTCAAAATCGGAATCTGTGAAGAGTTTTTCCTAATAAATAAGATTATGTTTGATTTTTTTTAAATAACAGAGGATTTTAAGGTCGTTTCAAAATAATATTTTAAGGAAAATTTGAATTTTGTTAAATATGTTTGAACAATTTGTTTTAAAACTTATATACAAAGAATGATTATTGTGATTAACAAGATGTTGTGTTTGTTTTTATAAGTAAAACATATTTAAGAGTAGCTTAGTGAAAAATTATATTTTTAAATTTTCTTCGAAGCTATAATAAACATGATGAGAAAGTTAGTGCGATTGTGTCGTACCATTTATTTGTAATGGGCTCAAACGAATGTCATAAGTTAGGACTTATTTGATTGTTTGAGGAGTTTTTAAGACTCAAAACTTTTATTCGCAGCAGGAATATCATTATGTGAGGATATTTTAAGTGGGCTAGTCTATAAACTTAAAAGCACATCCAACGGCTGATTTATCCAGAAATAAGATAAATGATCACGATACGTATAAAAGTGTGATGTTATTTACTTCTGCTAACATCAGAAAAAATTAATATAAGATTTTTATAATTCACTTGAATTTATTTAAATATGTATAAATGGTTTCTATGGTATTAATTGAAAGGTTTTATCAAGTAGAATATAGAAAATTGCATCACGATACAAACCTGTTGAGCCAGTCATTCATTATCAGATGCAAATTTTAAAATATTTGTTCATAAACTGAGGTTGCCATTCATACACGTTAGCATAGAGACTATAGGTATAGTTAAGGGGTTACCATACAGGAGATGCTGGAATCTGACGGGTAAAAAGTTACTAAAAATAATTCTTAAACAGACAACGTAGATGTTTTGGTCAAGGTTGGCCACACTTATAAACGCTCCTATAGTACGGTGAATACGACTATACCCAAGATGACGCAAGCATATTAAATATTCAAATATTACCCTGTGATAAAGAGAGGGTGATGAAGAAAAGAAAGGACGAATCCCAAGAGAAAACGGAGAATTACCACAGTGATGCATTTTCGGTGCTAAAAACATGGCCTCAACGTCGACAATATTGCATGACGATTGTACTTCTACCACAACCGCGTGGCGCTGTTTTGCCGGAATAATTTAAACACACACACATGGGGTAGATGACATTTCAATTAAAAGGGTAATTATTTCAATTAATGCATTGCAGTACTTACGCAAGTATATGTCCTGTTAAATTTACCATGTTTGTTTGCTTTTACACTTGCCCTGTTTTGGTGTCAGTATTCGAAATTATGAGATTAAAGTGGAATTCCAAGATAATGCCCGTTTAACATTTTAACTAAAAAAAACTGAAATGTTGTTATTTTAATGTTAGAAGTATAATTAAATTGTTTATATTATGGTTAGTGTGCTGTAATTAGAGCTAGGAAAAATATTATTTGACCCTATTGGGGTCAATTTTCACTATTAATAATATTTTAATTTTTAATAAATTCACTTTATATATTCCCATTAGTAAATGTTATCAAGCTTTTGTCTAACGTAATGATTGGGGTTCAAAAACGATGTTAAAATATGTACTAAGTTGCTTAATATAGATTTCTAAACAGTCAGCATATAAGTGGATGCAGATTTACTAAATATTCAACATCTTTAATTCCTACCTTATATGTGTAACTATGAGAATGATCCAGATAGGTATTAAGACACGAAAAAGAGAATATTGAATAAATTAACGTATCGAATTCTACCATTAATAAATATATTAGGTGACCTGGCGGTCTAGGGGTAAGGTGTCAGACTTCTGTGCTGGCGGCCGGGGTTCAATCCCAGGTCCCGGCGCAGATTTATCTGATTACCAAACCCTTCCTTCACCTCTGACAAGACATCTTGTGAATGTGGGGAATGCCAGGCCTCCACCATGGTTTGGATTCCACGTTAAACTGTAGGTCCTTCATTTCATCCCACAATCACCCTACCATTACACATTAGCGTAAGTGCGTATAACCCGAACGGGTAGTAAGACGCAGTGCTAATAACAATAACAATAAATATATTATTTAAAACTCCATGGTATGTGCCCCACAATAGAGCTATACTGATCGAGCTGCCTCCACCGTTAGCGATGCAAATGTCAAAATTTGAGAATGTAGGGTGTCATGTACTGAAACTGTGCCATTATAGTTTGCCAATAAGGGGGGAAGATTCTGTTTAAATATAGTCTAGGTTTACTGAAAGTATTTTTTTAACCCAAATTATTCCTCACTCACCATCCTTTGCTGTCTAGTGTTCGGAGATATTGCTTAGAGATCCGGAGGTATTGAGTTCGATCACGAGCACTTTCAGAACTTTTATGTGAATCAGTAGTTCTGAATCAGGTTCAAACTGAACCTCTTGAGAACAAATGAGGAGCTACTTAAATAAATAAATATCAACTCTGGACTAAAAACTGAAACTGATGGACGTAGGGTTATTTGTGCGTTACAGGTGTCAATTTGTTATAAATGTTTACCTGTAGCAAGTCCTCTATATAAAGGACATCCACAAGCATGACAACAAAGCTACGAATGAAATAAAGGAATTAAAAGAAGATAAGTAAAACAAAAACTAATCTATTCCTTTAGAAGGCAGAAGAAAATTATAACTAATCTATTTCTTTAGAAAGTAGAAGAAAATGGCTTACGATGGACAGGATGCTGTCTGATATTATCACCATGCTTTGACGAGCCTTTCTTCCTCCTCTATCCCCTACCCCGCCCCCCCATCCGTTGATCCCACCGTTTGGTTCGTTTCCGAGTTACACCAAGAGTATAAAACATGGTAACCCGTGTACCACATAACTGAATTTCTTTGTAAAATTTCGTCGAAGGAAGAACTTCTGAACTAACCTCCAGCACCACTAATTTTGGTGGTCATAATGGATCAGGAGTCGGACTCACCGCCACGTCACAGAAGAAGCCTCGCCAGATCCGATTAAGTATCACCTTTATATCTCCGACTTTGAATACTATGTCCTTCCGACATAGTTTGTTCTAATGTAAGAATGTTTTTGCGTGTCCTTCAGACACTAGCTGAAGTTATGCTTTGTAATATTGTTTTTATGTGTCCTTCAGACAATAGCTGAAGTTATACTTTTTAATATTGTTTTTATGTGTCCTTCAAACAATAGCTGAAGTTATGCTTTGTAATATTGTTTTTATGTGTCCTTCAAACAATAGCTGAAGTTATGCTTTGTAATATTGTTTTTATGTGTCCTTCAGACACTAGCTGAAGTTATGCTTTGTAATATTGTTTTTATGTGTCCTTCAGACACTAGCTGAAGTTATGCTTTGTAATATTGTTTTTATGTGTCCTTCAGACACTAGCTGAAGGTATGCTTTGTAATATTGTTTTTGTGTGTCCTTCTGGCGCTAGCTGAAGTTATGCTTTGTAATATTGTTTTTATGTGTCATTCAGACACTAGCTGAAGTTATGCTTTGTAATATTGTTTTTATGTGTCCTTCTGACACTAGCTGAAGTTATGCTTTGTAATATTGTTTTTATGTGTCCTTCAGACACTAGCTGAAGTTATGCTTTGTAATATGGTTTTTATGTGTCCTTCAGACACTAGCTGAAGCTATGCTTTGTAATATTGTTTTTATGTGTCCTTCAGACACTAGCTAAAGTTATGCTTTGTAATATTGTTTTTATGTGTCCTTCAAACACTAGCTGAAGTTATGCTCTATAATTATGTTTTTATGTCCTTCTGACATGTTTTATTTTTAGTATAAATGACTAATTATGTTGCATGTCCTTCAGACATGTTGTCTTTGATCAGAACAAATAATTATGTTTTTCATGTCCTTCTGACATGTTTGATTTTTAGTATGAATGACTAATTATGTTGTATGTCCTTCAGACATGTTTTATTTAGCCAAATAAACTAATTGGTTAATACCTATCGTCAGATAGTCTGGCTATATTTTTCTTATGTCCATTTGACAATAACTTAATTACGGGGGCTTTAAGCTCTACATATAAGGAGGACCAGGTGGTCAAGTTTTTCTAAACAATGTATTCAGTTAACTATTCTGAGTGTCTTTGGCATAGTAATGTTTCGTAACGCCCTAAATGGCATGTTCACATGTTCCATATTTGTATGGCTACAAGCAGTTTGTCTACACCTTTTGTCTAGGATCTAGTTAGGTTAGTGTCACACTACATTCTTTTTGGTACCTTTTCGGTGTTATTATTTTGGGTGCGCAAAGAGCGGAACACGGCTAGTTTCGTATAGTGGCCCGCACAGATAATATTCCCTGTCGCCCCTTGTTGGCGCCTCGTTTGGCTATGTATTTAATGTTAGATTGTACTAGCTTTGTTGCATACCCCAGGGTATGGGTAGTTATTTATATGTACTATTGAATGCTCCGGCAGTTTCCACCGGGAAAAGACCGGCCATAGTACTACATGGTGTTGACACCTGACTGTTAGCCATCTATATTTATATACTAGATCGTCCATTTACTGTTCATTATTTAGAGTATCTATGGAACTCTTCTTTAATTCAACTCAAACTAACTAGCTTGACCCATATTTAACCTAGTAACTCTAAAACTATAGGATTTACAGTAGTGTTATTTATTAGTTACTCCTTCACTATGTTTTCTGTTTAGACCCTTCTGGCTGTAGTCTGGCGCAAGTCCGACTACTTTTGTGCTCTTTCTACTTAACTCCCCTTTTAAGCCGTTAATGTGTTGTCTTAGACACTTATTCCCCCGAGCTACATCAAGGTCCTATATTTCTGTAGTGGTTAAATCCTACCATATGTTCAATCTAAAGGTGTTGTTTTCCTTTTTTCTTTGAATTTATACTTGATACTCCGAATTGATATTTCTGACACTATATACTGTACCCGATATTTAACTTTAAATCTTGTTCTTCTACTGTACACCTTTATCTCATCTTATTTTTTGTTATAATAAGTTTATTTCTGTCACCTAAGTATTATTCTATGTTTCAGCAACATGATCCCTCTTATTTCCTTATAGTGTATTTACCTTGTACTGGTAATCGTTACCTCCTCTACATATTAGAGTGAAGGGGAAGCAACGATTAAAGACACGCATCCATGCACGTCAAACCAAATTAATATAGATATATATAGGCCTATATATACATATAAATATATATTATTATGATTCTTCTAATAAAGCTTTTTCAGAAAATAAAACTATCTTTTGGTCAACATAGATATTATTTTAATTTATATATAGTAATATTTTATACGTATTAATATCATATATCAAAAATAAAATGTAAATATCATAGAATTTTAAGTATAAATAGCCCATATTAAAATTATTTTAATAACTTTTACAACTGTCAAAAATGTTTTTTTTAATCTAAATTGGATATTAGTTCAATAGTCTATATCAGTGGTTCCCAAACTTTTTGAATCGCGGAGCACTTTTCAAGAAATAAATTGGTCACATAGCACTATTATGATGTTATTTGCCACCCTACCTTGTATTTCCCTATTTATTTCTACTTTTGTGAACAATTATAATTTAAATTTCCGTGAAATATTCGAAGCTCGCCGGCATGTTGCCAGCCTGACTAATGACAATGTTTACATATATTAAATTATGTAAAAGGACGGAAGGAACAACGTAAAACATTGTTTTAAATAATTTAAATAAGGAATTTTGATTTAAGGAAGAACACTTACCTTTTATTAAGCATATTAATTATCCTTTTAAGAAGTGTGATTGACTGTATTTATTTTGAAGGTCGGCCATCTTTGTTTTAACGCATGCCCAGCGCTATCAAACGAGTGAGGAGTGAACCTCGTGATTTGGAAGGAAGAAAAAAACGAGCGCGATTTTTAATTTTTTGACAGAAGGAAATAGACATTTAATTCTTTATTAAAAACATTATTCATATTCAATTGGCTATATTTAAATACTTATATTAAACCTACATTTCATTTTTATTTTATCACTAGTCTATAGCCAACAATTCATTTTCGTTTTTATTTATATATAGTTTGTTTTCTCTTTGGACTTGGAATAGAACATTTTTAAATTTGAAAAAAGATTAGAAGGTTTTGAAGAGTAGTGAGACTTCTTCCGGGGTTGGTGGTCCAACATGGAGCCAAATGGATGTGGGCTCCCAATTCCAGTTATTTAATAGTGGTTCAAAGGTGGAAGATTAAAGTGAAAGGAGTAAAAAAAGGAAGCTAAGAGTGTGTGTGAGAGCTACAATATTTATGCTCAAGTAAATTGTGGAAGAATTCGAAGTGAAACACATTTATGAAGATGGTATTTCAGTATGGACTAATTATACATGGGTGAGGTCAAACCAACTCTTCAACTTTTGATTATTGTAATCATTTATTTTCTCTTTCATAAATAAGTCAGAACTTATTTACTTCCAGCAGGACAAACTAATACAACAAAATAATTAACATTATATGTTATGTCTAATTATTGATTTTACTGATTGTATATATATTTTTTTTCTCTTCCTTTGGTTTCAACAATACTGTGCTATACCTTGTAAATTTAGAATTATAATTAACCGGAATTCCATAGGTAGGATTTGGATGTGGACAAAAGGGAAACCACAATAAATTCACAAAAGTGCCAACAATGGTTATTTCATACATTCATTTTTATTTGTAGCCTAAATTATATTTTTCTTCAACAATCGATTTTTTTAATCTATATTGGTCATGGTTTTTTAAGCTTTAAGTTCACCCAGAGGTCCCGAGGTTGAGAGTCGTCGTGCCACTGAGTGGATAGCCGAGGTATAGTTTTTTTTTATGACTATTATTTTTCCCCTAGATGCTAGGGGTGGCGCCCAACTAAAACACAAGTATATAGGTAAAGAGAATACTCAGATATCTCTTACACTGTTTGAATGAACCGAGGTTTAAAAGATTGATATTTTCCCGGTCAAAGATTATATTATATTATTATATATTATAATATTATTATTTTATTAGTATCACTGTAATACTGTAAAAATATATATATTTTATTACACTATCGTTACCTTGATGCCAAAGGCAGATTTGTACATTTCTTCCAGTGATTACCTAACTGCACTTTTAAAGTTATTTGTCCATTTATCCTATAGCAAAAGCATGGACAATTTTTCGAGTTCTAAATAGCTTAAAATTTGAACTTAAATTTTCCCATTTGGAGCTTTAAACATTGTTTTTACAAAACATTAATTTTGCTAATATATGTATTTGGCATAAGGGCGACAATATTTTCACCTAGCACTAGGTACTAAAATGAATGATAGCATTATTCACGATAGAAAATTATTTTTAATTACTTGGCCATGTTAAACATAAAGTTTTATTTCATTCAAAATGTTATTTTCTCCACTAATTTCAGAGAACTAAGGAACATACTTAAATACATAGATGAAAAACAACAACAAAAACAAAACATAAAGTAAGGCAATACATCTGATTACAAATTCAAAGTAGGTTAAATATTGTAAATCCATAATATGCTACTCACATAGATATTGTATCTAAATCATTTTCACAGATGCAAAAAAAAATAAAAAATCACTAGGCATAAAAAAAATTACGAGAACTTATAGAATGCAAACTTAGATTCTAATGAGAGGGATGGGACTGTTTTGATTTTCTTAAATTCATATGGCTATATCTGGTTGAATTTGAGACAGATGCAACCGAATATCTGGCTCTTCCTTGAGGTGGGATCTGTATTTTGTTTTAGTAAGCACAGAAGTAGATGATCCTGATTCTCATAAGTAGGTTCTTGCAAAGGGTAGAAGGATGATTCTATCTTTATCTGACAAAACTTAAAATTCGTCTCTTAGATGATACCAACATTCTGATAGGGAATTCTTAGTTGCAAAAGTTTCTTCTATCACAAAATCTGATGTCAAATCAATCAAGTACTCATACTGCTGTGATGCCAGACAAGGTGGATTTCACAACAAAGCAGAGTATGGGTTTACAACCCAAAACTTTTATTTTATTGTTTCGTGAAGTTCTTCCAGAAAATAATAGTTGAAACTATAAATAACACTGCACTGCAACTTGAATTGTTTCGTCTCTCGATAAAATACTGACTCGGGGTTTTAATATGCAGTAAAAAGGTCCCAGAAAATTTGGTAAATGTGTCAAAGCTAAGAATCGTATCTGAAAGCTTGGCGAAGTTTTCACAGAGACTGGTTTAACTGGCACTGTCTAGTCACTCAGTCTGACTTCACCGCGTGCAGTCTGTGTGCATCGCAGGCGTTATCGATGTTTTTCATGGTTCCAAGAATGTGCGGGTGGGCAAAGCTGACTGATGTGTTGCATGACATGCACTTCGGCTTTAAAATACTTGCTATCTACACTATTTTACAGCACGCTGGAGAGCTATATAATTTATACCCAATACTTTCCTGTTACAACATTCATGGCTGCATAAATTCACAGTTTTGAGATCTTGTCACAATTATTTGATTTATTTTTCTTTCCAATCTCTTCGTGGAGAACTTGAAGATGCTTCACGGAGCACACTTTGGGAACCACTGGTATATATAATATATTTTAGAAATCTATAGTATACCATGTCTATCATGGGGTTGTTTATGTGTTTAAAATTGATGTTATACTTGTATATTCTTATTTATAATTTTAAACATAGATCAAAACCAAAATAAAATTTGCCTTTACAATAAAGGAAAGGATTGTAGATCAATGGTGTGTATTAAACATTTAACTGCACCGTTCTGAAACACGTCAAGCAACTAAACCATCTTCATTCTCTAAGAGAGAGAGGAAGAGGAAAAGAAATAATGATGGAGGGAGATAAAATAAGGAGGTCCGATATTATAGGCGAGAGAGTGAAAAATAATAAAGTGAGGCAACTTTTGGGTCAACATTCATCTTACGGAGAACTTGTACGGCAGCACTACAAACGAAGTTGACAGACATGTATATATGTTAGCGTTTGTTTTCAGGTGACGTCACACAATTAACTAACCAACCTATATACCATTACCTTAACGACTGATGTATTCAAAGGGTATCTTCTGTTAAAGATGGTATAGTTTGTCTCAAAATTCAATAGATTTGGATGCTAAATCTCTTAGTTAGATATAGTCAAGTCACCCTAAAATAATCTTATCTGATAGGTACAAAAATCACTCAATCTCTTCCACGGGTGTTATAAGAGGTGGGGGTGAAGAGAGGAACGAACCTGCCACCCCCTCCCCAGCAGTCTGGTCAATGGGGGCACGTAGTACCATAAGAGGAAAAATTAACTGGTTTTATTTTATAACGATGTATAAGTTAATTTAAACAATTAACAAGATAGACCTCGGTGGTCTTGGGGTGAAGTACTCACCTCAGGACCCGATCTTCATGGGTTCAACCCCAGCAGGGGTTGACGGGTTTTTCTTGAACTATATAAATCCGTAGTACAACTTCCTTCGGAGGGCAAGTAAATCAATTGGTCCAATGTCGATTGTGGCTCGTAAAAGAACACAGGGAAATATTTGAATTTATCTTTCCCGTAAAAAGTGATAAGCCATTTCGCTCTCACTCATAGAAATTCTCGTGTTCTGATATAATTAGTCGGTTCAGAAAGTGCACGATAAATATCTTAACTAAATCAAGAAATAAAATACTGTTACCAAACTAAAGGTCCTGTGGTTGAGAACCATGGCAAAGTTAAAATAACTACAGTTTATTTTTAACATAATATTTTGCTATTTATATTCCACATTATATTAGGATTTGAAGCTGGTTTGTTTGTCACAGCCTCATACTAACCTTAAGGGTAATATACATCTTATTTACGATAGAGAGTAAAGATTATTAACGTAAAATTTAGTGTAAATACATTCCCATTTATGTGTGTGGATTGTGGTAAACCGTTTATGAAAAAACACCATCCATCTGGAAATTATGTCCTAACCTTCTTGTCACCAGAAAAACAGCACTATAATTATGAAAATGGCTTTTAGACTGCTTGTTCACCAACATAAATAATACTGTTTTATAATAGGCATATTGGTATAGGTTAAGTTAGTTTGTAGTGTCATGTTCTACTCGTTACAGTGATCAAGCGCTTTAAGTAATCAGCTTGCTACTACATTTATGGGGTGAATAGAGCTCAAATAGTGATGAAGGATGCCTGAATTTTATTATTTATTGTTTCCTTAACCCAAATGCCAGGGAATTTAATCCAAGCAGCTCTTCTTATCCTTATCCTATAGGTTGAGAGGTTTAAAAACATTTTTTAAGGTATTAATTAAAATAGATAGTACAGTGCACCGCAAACATTTTTTTCTCTCTTTTATCTTAAAATAGTGTATCTTACTAAAATCTCGAAATATTTGTAAATCCAAATACTAAGCAACACTGCAGAAACATTCCATCAAAGATCATAATAAAATACTATACACTGTTATAGAAATATTAAGATGAGAAAAGAGGAATAGCTCTCTCCACCAAAGAGCATGGCAGTCAATTTCACATTTCAAATAATACTTTCATAAAAAATACATATTTTTGTTTATAGCTAAGAAACTATTGGTTTGATAAAAATATATTTAATATAAAATAATTTAAATTCTAAAAGTAATACATAAGTACAATGATGGGTTATTTTATATATGAAATAGTCAGGAAAATATTAGCAAAACTATATATTTATGCTTATGCAAATTTCCCTCAAGGTCATTTTTTTTTTAGAATATGAGAAAAACCATATGGTTTGTAATGTCAAACAGTGCCCGAGTACACACTTTAATAAAAATTGCTAAGGCAGATTTCGAGAAAATCTATTTTCTCTCTCTCTTTGCTCCTCAGTAAACTATTCTTAATCTTAGGGATGGAAATCTAATTCCAATAATTATTCAGAGAAACCTTATGAAAACCCGAGATGCTACGTTTTAGACAGATCAATAAAACTGTTTCGGTTTTAGTCCTAGGGATATAGACAGACATCCTTGAAAAAAAAAAATCTTTTTCGAGTTTAGAAGGTCATGAAAAGTCGACAACAGTCAAATTCTAAATGTATTTTTTTATACTCACAATAATTTCGCTACCCGAGGGTCATGAGAAAGTTAAAAAATAAATTAATGAATACATATATGTATTTAGAAATTAAACGTAAAATTCCTTATTAAAAATAGATAAGTGTTTTCAACACCCATTCTAGATTTTTGTATCTGGCTGAGAATTGAGGTAGCCAGGTTATTTTCTTCACTCATTATATTAAATTGTGGTTATCTAAGATCCTTGCTTGCTGGTATATATTATTCATCACTTTCTACAAAGCGGCTTCTTTAAAGATAATTTAACCCTTAATAGGTGGCTGCTTCGTGTGATCATAACGACGCGTAACATAAACCAATTACACAACGCCTTAAGTCATACTGTTTGTCGGCAGGAATCCGTTTAGTGGCCTCAAAATAGAAGTCCAAACTTATCTTACCTATTTATAGAGACCCAATTTTTTAACTTCACCCTCCTACTGATGATAAGAGCGAAAGGAATAATTAGACGAAAGATAAAGTGCCAGCACGTTATAATGAACCTGTGTAGCCGTATAGTAATAAAATGCCGCCCTTAAAGAGCAGTTTTCAGAAGGGGGGGAAAAAAAAGGAAACTTTTTAACACACACACACACCATAACATTTTTTATAAGTGGTTTTAATTTAATAACGTAGAAGAATAATTTATGTTTTAAAAAAATTGAAATATAGCGAGAAAATGGTTATTGCTTGAAAATGAGGTATACGAGAAGGTGTGAGACTGTTTGAGGTAAAAGTAGGGGGGAGCGGGGTGGGAGGAGGATTAGGGGTGTGGTAGGAATGAATGGAATCTAATAAAATTCAAACATACTATGAGAAACAAACTCATCTCTGAAGTTCAAGCTTTCATAATAAAATAAATATAAAACGCTTCGTTAAATACACAATTTTAAATGAGTAAATCAACTTTATTTTGCTTTAAAATAAATTTCAATTTGGTAAACATATTATGATAAGTAGAATGATAAAAAATTACAAGAATAAAGACCATGGTCATTATTAGATTAATTAAACAAACATATATAATCAATTTTCTTCTGAATAAAACTTTTAAGAATTCAAACTTATGTCATTAAATATTTAATAAGCTTAACTTTTAAAATTAAACCACCATATTTTATTTATATAATTTTTATTGATATTAAACAATAATGATTAGATTTAAGGTAATAAAATCCATGAAATAAATAATCTATTTTAATATAAACTAAGCACAAATTAAATTAGGCTTGGGGATATACTAAACCAATATAGAAAGAAATACACGTCTAATAAAAAATGTAAATGTTCCCCAAATAGGCTAAGTCATAAACAAATCCCAAAATAAAATTTTTAAGGTAATTTGTATTAATAGTAGAAGTAGAGATATTTGATAAAAAAGGCTTATAAGAATAGAAATAAATGTGTTATAACATAATTGATAAATTATCTCGGTAAATTTTTAAGAAACTAATATAAGTCTATATAAATTTCTAAAAGATACAATAATAAATTATTAAATGGGCTTTGAACGAAAAAAAATGTATAACCAATATTATTAAAAAAAATTGAGAAAGAGGTCCACCGGTAGAGAGTTAAGTTAAAAGTATCAAATATTAAATTGACAATTAGTCGAAGATAGTAACTTTCAAGTTAAGAGATAATATAATATTGATTAAATGACTAAAAATATTCATTGGTAAATTGTTGGTTTACCCTTTCAAAGTAATGAATTAATGGCTGGGGACTGGATGGTGTAACTGCTCTAGTCTGAAATAAGATTACAAGGCATATGAAACTTAAGATCTATCAAGACGGTAGTAGGAAATATATAGCCTGAATAAAAATAAAAATATTGGCCCAGACCATAAGCTTGAAGCAGTAATGGATGTAAAAAGTAAAAAATTATATTGCAAATCAAAATGATCCTAATAGATGTATACATATTATAACAATATGTATGAAGAAAAATATGACCAACTAAACATAATGCAGATGAACACAGTTTTGGTAAGGAAATTAATTGCCAATTGTATGAGATAGGTGAAGTTTATTTATACCAAATACTAAAAAAGGAAATTAACACAATAAATAAATAAGTTAAAAGATGAAGAAAAAAGTCAAATTGTAAAAAGCAGAAAAATAATATATAATTTTAATTGCAGGTATATTATGAATAATATAGATATATAAAAACTTTGTTGATCTGTAAGAAGTAGGCCTACAGATATATGTCTAGATGCAGATAGGTGTAGTATAATAACAAAAACATAATTTGGCAATAATGTAAGATTAATAAGTTATTAATAAACACAAAACTTATATAGATAAATATTAAATCGAAATATTTTCCTAAAGATTTAATGAGTATCAACTATTAAGTAAAACAGACCGGTATAGTTGAAATGATCAAAAAGTAAACATAAAGATTTAACTGAAAGTTAGTTATGTGTTGATTAAAAATAGTGACTTTAGGTACTATATTGGACTTCAAACTATATTTAAAAAAATGCAGAGAAGTGTGATTACTAATAATTATAAAATTACACCTAAGAATAATGTACAAAATATATTAGATTGATGAAATTATTTATGGATAAATAAATAAAAGTAAATGGAATTCGAATAATAATTAAAAGTTCATTTATTCAGCGTCACGTCCATTCATTTATATCCAGATAGAAAAATTGGGGTACAAGTTATTAGCGTGAATGTTTTCTTTTAGAATAAAAATGTATCACTAAGGTTATGTCACAGTATGAAACTAACAGCGCCTGATCTACGAACATAACCAGCCACTATACCCTACTATAAATTTGTTCCAGAGAGCCACCATGGCTTAATACCCGTTCGGGCTATACTCCTATGTACCAACTACGCTAAAGTAATAGGGACTATGACGCTTTAATCGGGAGGAAGTGTACCTGCATTTGCCTAAAAGAATAGTGGAAAACCATTAAAGAAAAACACCTTACAGCCGTCTGGGATCAAACACCAATAGTCCCGTCATTGGTAGTAGGCCTATAGTGACTCTAGTCTATTGAGTGAGTACCGCCTTTGAATATGCGGCCACCTAAGCGGGTAAATAATTACTAACAGAGCTGGTTTCAGTGTCAAATGAGTTAACATTTACCCTTATAAACGGGGGCTTGGCTACACCATGGTGTATTTATTATACTTTTTCGACTATTAAAACAATGAATGAGTTTATTTCCACGTTTATTAGCAACATAATCAAAGATATAAAAATTTTAAAAAAAAGGTAGCTTAGAGGAAATGTACCCAATTGAAAGTGTAAAGAGAATGTTAAACCTCGATAAGCGATCACATACCTAAAATATATTATCTTTATTAGAGCCCTAACCTCTCCCCTACCTGGTGACAGTGTAGAACTCGACTATATTATCACCTTGGATGTTTTGATCATAATTACGGGTGATTTTTAGCCTACCATCCACTTTCTGAACAAGTAAACCGTTAAGATCCTCAATCAGTAAGCGAGCGTGGACTACACGTCGTCAAGATCATCTGACCTGTTTTGCCGATGACAGGTAAAGCAGAGATAACGATCATCTTAAATTTAACTTAACGTAACGTTCACTTAAGGTTCACTTAACTTAATAAAACAGGTTTGATCACGATTCACGTAGCTTAACGTAACAACTCGAGCCAAACATTTGCATTCTAGAGTACTTAAGTATTTTGATCTGTGATTTATAATATTTGTAAAGTGATTATCTGTGAATACTTAATGTTTTCTATAGATATAATTTTTTTTTTAAATATAAACTTAGCTTTCATATTTTAAGAATTAAATAGCCAAAGCTATTGTAATATATTTATTTGCTATTATTGTTTAATTATTTGGTTTCAATATCTGATCACTAGAACTTAAGCCAAAGAGTAAACCTTGGTCATAAAACCAACAAATGAATCACTAAACAGCCCTGTAGACGTTACTCCCATGATTTGCTGGCTAGAGGATGTGATGCACTTCGTGTAACGTTAACTTAACGTGAAAGACCTTTCAGGATATATATCAAGTTAAGTTAACTGCATCGTGTTCGCTTCCATTTAAAAACACGTTAAGAACATATACGTTAAGTTGCGTTAAGTTAGCCTTTAGTGAACGTTAAGTTGAACGTGATTCCGGCATTTGGCTAAGGTTCAATTCCCTGTTAGGCGTACTGAGGCTTGTTCATATAAATGGTTTACCATTCTCCCTCCATGCAAATGCAGGTACAATTTATCTAAATTATCTCTTTCTATACCTACATGTTAGCGCGGTTAGTAAATATAGATAAACGAAACGGGCACTAAGAGGCAGATGAGAAACATAATATTAAACCAACGTTTTGGTTAGGCTCACACGGGTAGATAAGCTTATTTCTTCTATCACAAACAATATACACAAATCTTCACCTAACTGCCAGTGTTGAAACTCCCCAATTTCATGGTCAATTTTCCGATTATTAGAGTCAGGGAACAGTGATGCATATTGGAGTAGATGAACACCGTAGAGGATGCAACGGTGGAAGGAGTGTGTGTAGGAGTATGGAAACAGTACAATTTAGAGCTACTCCTATAATTTATATATTGTTAAAGGACTTTTTCACATGAATCAGTTTGAAGACAATACGTACTTAATTCGTGTTTGGTCGGGGGCGTGGCGTAGTTAACACAATATAGATTAATCGGTTGAATAGAATGATTAGATGAGTACGGCTATTTTGGTTATCTTGTAGCTTTTCAGGATACCCGATTAATCCTTTGGGTGCACCGTTATCACGCTGGAGATTAATTGGTTTTAAATGTGAGAGCACGGTTTATTTCGAGGTTAATAGGATAATATTGTTGTAACCTATAATCTCCCATTGACTTACTCTGTCAATAATAGTTTCAATGGGTGAAAATGTGACATTAGCTCATTTTTAACGACTTTTAATCATATTAGCAGGGATATGAGATTAGGCTTGATTAAAAAGGGATTTAGATTCAGACGTCTTCTAACAAAAAAAATCAATTTGTTTATAGGCTCACAAGATAAAACCTTAAGATATTCTAGAACTAGTGGCGATATGTCCTCTTTACATTGAGATAATAAGGTTTGTAGTTTTCTTTTTCCTCTTTCTTGTTGAAATTACAGAATGGTATTGTAGTTGAAGGGTGAAAGAGAGTGTAAGCTTAGATAGAATAGAGAAGTATTTCCAGAAAATAACACAGACCATTGTATTTTATGCTGTGTGGTTTTACTGCAATTGATACCTACTCAATAACTGAGGCAGATGTTTTAATAGCTATTCTTCTTGTAGGGTTACCTTACAATCATGTATTTATTTTTAATATTAGTACTATGCACTGGATATTTTTATCAATAACAATTTTAATTATTATGATGCCCAGTGGAGAAGCAAAAAAGCAAGAGTTAATTTCACTTTTATCATCAAGCTAAAATATACAGTATAAACTTTATATTTATTATATTATGATAATTTTAAAATACGATCAAATAATAAAAACATCACGACAATAAGTTTAAGAGTAACCATATAATCACTCACATGATTTTTTGCACGAAATCTTTTAAATATCAGAAGCAGTTCAGATATTTACAGCAACCATCACGATATGGATGATAATGTGTTTCACTAGAGAATGAAATTCGTCTACCATCTTCCAAGCTATCGATCTTAGAAGAGAGATCGATATTCGGCGTTACCATTGATCTATAGTCGATCGTAGCAGTGAGAATGACGACACTTGGGGGGCAAGCTTGAACCACTAAGCAAATTTAAATATTTGAAATAGCTTTTTTTATTCAAAAGTAATCCTGTAAACACGGTTTTAAAATAGCCATTTGTTCTTTATAGGCAATCTATATTTGGTAGTCACTTTCTCTCTCTCTCTCTCTCTCTCTCTCTATATATATATATATATATATATATATAATGCAATTTGGTATTATAATTATCAAAGAAGCTGGTAAAAAGTGAGACATTCATCCGATGAAGCAGACAAGTTTCAAATTAAAAGCATAACAGAACGATGATTATTTTTGAAATGAATCACTTTGTTATGGATATTATTTTAAAATGATTGAGAAATGAATGTTTTTTGGAATCAAAGTAATTATTTTATATATTTAAATCCTTGAATAAAAAGGTATTTTACACAACTATTTTACTCTTTTATTCCTCTCTTTTAACGGTAAAAAAGCACACTCAAATGTGATTTAATTTTTATTCAATAATATTCTCTACGATTTCGTACAAGGGATTAAAATTCAATATTTTCTATTTGATAAAATAATATATGTCCCAAAGTAGTTCCACTTATTTAATAAAATTTATTTAACAATTTATACTATCATCACTGAATGCAAGGGAAAAAAATTTTCCCTAAGAAACGAGCAAACTTATGGTTAAATGCCTTTTACGTCAAGCAAAATTAATATTTTATAAATGTAGCAAAGCAAATTAATACAGTATAGCACACTTCAGTAAACACAAATTACTAATTTACTTCTTATTTTCGTTACTGAAACCCTTCTATGAAGAGAGAGAGAGAGTTTATTGAACAAAGCGCAATGAATAAGCAAGGAAATGTAAGCGAGGAGGAAAGATTCCCAAGTAAAATATCAGTACATTATCAAGCGAAACCATTCCACCCATTTTACAACCACCCACATTCCCTTTTCACCCCCATATTTTTTTTTTAATAAAGCTTTCTCAACAACCGACAAGTTCCCTTAGTTAAAGTATAAAAAAAGGAAGCCAATATGCTCTGTCGTCTTGAAGTATTCACTAAGGCATTTAATCTGATGCAGATGGGTTTTTCGTGTTCTTTTATATCATTACTATTATTACTATTTTTTCCATTCCATCATCAAAGTTGTGGCATCTTGAACCAATTTGCAAAGCGAATTTATTTCTTAGGGAATGGGTGTGATCTAGGTAAAGACAAAACTACAGTTCTATTCAGGGGTTTACAAATTAATGTCACTACTCGAGTGTATTAAATCGACACGGTAGATACTGTTAGGGTGGTAGTGTAGGGAGCGCGAGCAAGATAAGAGTTTTTGGAAATTCTATATAAAAACCTTTTTGGTCAAAATAAATCAACATTTCTTGAGTAGAAATTCAAGAGTTTAATTTTATTCACATGTTGACCATTCTTGAATATCTGTCAAGAGTGTCCTGGAATTTAAGAACAACTTTTTCTTATCATTTAAGAATGTTTATCGATTGTATATCTCTCTACGCTAATGACAAATACTACACGATTTGTGATATCATGCTGTGAAGGAAGTTAAACTATGTTTTTATACTGTATAAATATTTGATTTATTTTGGCCAAAGGAATTTTGCTATAAAAACTTCAAAACCACTGACTTTTTTCGCTTACCTTACACGCCAACCTACTATAAGGCTGTCTCTTTTTTTATTACTTTAGTTTCAAAGCTGACCTGGTGTATTAAGGGTTAATCTTAAATTTGGCAGGCTTAAGATTTTTCTACCAAACAATGGGTGGTGTATTTCACATGGCCTACATAAGTTATGTCTTTTATATTTGATAGCAACATTTTATTATTATGTTTTAAACGTATTTTGGAATTCTTACAATGGCTTATAAGAAATATTTTATGTAAAAATGTAGGTTTAAAATACAAGAAAACAGAATTAAAATCATCCAAAATGCTTAAAAATATTTAGAATGAAATAATATTTTTTAATTTTTTATTTTTCCCACATTTTAATTTGTTGAAATATATTTAAATATTTTAGGTTCACCTTACCAAAATCGGTGGTTGCGTGGAATAAATGTGAATTTCTTCTAAACTGGTTTTCTATTGACAGGGAGTTAAAGGAATAAAATCCTGATAAGGTGCATGGAGGGCATCTTTTCATAAATTACTACCCCTTCCACATCAGTTCCAGTGTGGTTACACTATATCTACATTATACCTTTATTATCCTTACCCCAAATTGGTAATAAGACTCAATGAAATCAAACAAAGTATTTATTTTTTTATAACTTATAAGTCGAAAAGAAATATTTAATATTATATCAATTGTTTAGTTAGTTGTTTTTTAATATATAAAGACACAGAATAGCTTATCAATTTTTTTACTTTATAAAAATAAACTACTAAATAGTACATTATTTATAAATCACACGTAAGCCAATCGCTACTTTTTATTGTACTGTGTTGAACACAAATCTGTTTTATACTTTACAGGAACAGACAACCTACATTACACCATTTCTGTTTTAAATTTTTGCTGACTTTACTCTGATATTTTTCTACAAATACATTTAATTAAAATAGTTATCATGTTAACAAATAATAACAATTTCAATTTATATAATTTTAAACCCCATAAATTTGACAATATATTAGTATTTTTTTAATATAAATTTTGTTTTTTTGACCACGCTTTACTTCACATAGAATCTACCCATAATTGATTTAACCAATGAGAAAAGCGTAATTTAGAAATGTACCAACACTCAGGTTGAATGAGAGTGGTGAGCAATTTAGAAAATACAGTGATCAGTTCAATTAGATGAGATTCAATTATTAATCTACGCATCACCGCTACAGCAAACTTAAATCTTTAGAAGTTTAGTACAAGTGCTTCCACAAGTCATGAGTTTTTTGTTTTAGTTTTATACAAAAGAGTAGGCCTAACTGTGCTTTAATGGATAATTAAAATTATTATTATTATTATTATTATAATAAGCACCGCGTCTTACTACCCGTTCGGGTTATACGCACTTACGCTAATGTGTAATGGTAGGGTGATTGTGAGATGAAATAAAGGACCTACAGTTTAACGTGGAATCCGAACCACAGTGGAGGCCTAGCATTCCTCACATTCACAAGATGTCTTGTCAGAGGTGAAGGAAGGGTTTGGTAATTAGAGATAATTAAAAGCATAGGCATAATAAATATGATTCTTTATTATGACTTGATATTTGAAATATCTTGTAATTTTTTAAAGTTGGATAGTGGTCCAACAAGTGCATATCGAAAATCAAGTTGATCGTTTTAATTTGTATTTAATGGAGCTATAGAAAGAATTATCAAATATGATATAAAGCTAAATATCACAAATCTTCCTTCATTTCTTAAAGTTGTTGGTAGGTAAACCATAATTAAAATCTTTAAGAGGTATGGTTAATACGCGTCACTCACGCAAAAATTAATTATTTTTTACGATGCATCGCGTCTTATTAGCCGTTCGGGCTATCCCAATTACTTAAGCAAATATGACACTAATGAGGAAGGTAAAAAGTAGATCAAATTTACCCTCATTTACATATAAATGGGAAATAAATTATGGAAAATAACCCCCTGTGGAAATTACTGGTATTTGAGCCCCAATTTTCGTTTCTGCAAAAATTTAGGTCTAAATTTAGAGAGATATTTTAGATTATTAAATGACCTCTTATCCATGTCAATCCCGTTAGGCTAGAGATGGGAATTCGTATCCTAGTTTGGCGTGCAAAGAATATTTAATTTAATATTATATAACACTCATTTTCTAATAATAATCTCTTATAGTTTCTAAATAATAATGTGTGTGAACATGTTTATAGCATTGTCGAGTGTTAAGAATTGGTAATGAAAGAACAAAGTCAAGTGATGTAGTAACAAGTTAGGTAACAGTTAAGAAATATGCTTTAACATTCAATGTTAAGAGTACCCATCAGTTTATAATCGTTATTTTAAATTTAATTAAAAATCATTAAAGTTTTATTTTTAAAATTAAATAATTTATAAGTGTTAAATAATAATATTTAGCGCCGCGTCTTACTACCCGTTCGGGTTATACGCTTTAAGTACTAATTACTCTAATGGATTAGGAATTGGGAAGATTTAAATAGAGGAAATGAACCCGCATTTGCGTGGAGGAAGAGTGAAAAACAATTTAGAAAAAACCACCCCAGTTCACCCGACCGAGATTCGAACCTCGATCTCCCCGTCCTCAGCAGTTGAGCTCAACACGTCAAGCGCGTTAGCCAACTACGCCACCGAGGCGGGTCTATAAGTGTTAAAGTGACGTTTAAATACATGCGTCCCAGTCCATGGCATGGCCGAAAAGTTTATCGTTGTGGAAATGTGGGTTTCCTCTTTCACAATGAATAACTATCGTTCAGGGACTAAATGTTGAGTATGTTCTAAATTTAAGTCAGTGTGTAATTCGTGTGCTGATATAATCAGTCTGTTCTAAATTTAAGTCAGTGTGTAAGTCGTGTGCTGATATGATCAGTCTGTTCATAAAGTGCACGTTAAATTCCTCAAATAAATGGAAAACGAAAAAAAAAGGTGTATATTGTCTTTTAAAACGTGATTATAATACCTATTTAAAGTTATCAGTTGTGTTTAATCTGCTAGCACTGTGAATATTATTATTGTTTTATGTTAAAGGTGTCAGTTTTTTGTATTAATTGTTAATTAGGTTATGTATTTTTTAATCTTATCAATAAAATAATAACTGTATAATCAGCAGTAAACTTTTGAGGACACCCCTACAAAAATTCACTCTTGACCACACTTTACATCAAACGCTTAAAATGTATATTCATCCACCTTCCGTTTTGGGAATAAGTTATTCGTAATGTCTTTTTCATTTCACCTTTGAGATCTAAGAAATAAAACAAAATTGAAGAGCCGGAAGTCAAACAAAGCGTTAAACAAAAAAGGAGTGAGAAAATAAAAGTGAGAGATATATAAGAAATCTACATTGAAAATTTTAAAAACAAAATATAAAAACGTCTTATTCAAAATATACATAAAATGGAACACGAAAAATGAATCACACCTTTATTTTAATATCTAAGATTTATGAAAATAAATTAAATTATGAGTGCATTCAAGGTATGGAATCTCCCTTCATTTTTTTTTTAATTTAGAAGGTCTTTATCGTCTATGAGTTTTCGTAAAGAAAAAAAGAAAATACCTATTTTTGTTAGTGACATTATGCACAAAAAATTTTGAAAATAATAGTTTTGTGCTTATTTGATGGTGACAATCTTCTTGATATTACATTTTCTTAACTCACTATTGAACAGGAAAATGGGTTTATTGGATAATGTCCTGGTGATTACTAAACTATTATATTATTAAATTTCTTTAGTTCTGACGAGTGTAATAATTTCGTTGTGGAAATCAATGCACGATAGTAAATTTGTTTTTTAAAACTGTTATTGTTCATGAGATACAGTACTTCATGCGTGCTATATTTGTGAAATATATCCACGTTAGCAAAACAACAAAATATTAACTTTTTATACTATTGTGAACTGATTCATTTATAAGTAAAGTCTATTCTAGCTCTATAAGTTTATGAAAATAATTATTAGAAAATTTTTTAAAAGAGACATTTAATTAATAATAAAAAAATGTTGATTTTACGTAGTTTTTAACTAACAAATGAGATTATTAAATTCTAATTCTATTTACTAACTTTAATATGGTTTATTTGTCATCCATGAAAACAAATATTACTTCTAGTTAATGAACAGAACATCTCCAGATAATTAGACAACCTCTTTTTAAAAAACCAATCCACTCACACAATGTAAACTTAATACCTTATTTATATGATTATTTATTTATAGTAATTTATATTAAAATAAACCGTATGAATATTGATAATACAACCACAAGTTTTAGAATACAAATTTAATACGAAGTTAAGATATTAAGAACATCAGGTAAAAAATGACACTATTATTACTAATGTCTTCAGATTTATTTTTAGATTGCTAGTTGGGTTATCTTATATAAATTCTAATTTGAATTTAATATTTATCTTTGGTGAAGATATTCACTTAAACATATTTGAGCTGTTGATATCTTGAAATTGATAGTCCGATGACTAATCCTTGAACAGTTATTTTTAGCCTTGGTTCAAAATATTTCCTTAGCTAACAGTATTCGCGGAACAGATATCCGGACACCGGAGAAACTAAATTTCAAATGGTCGTATTAAAACAAGACCTGGATCCACTCGGCCAGTAATTAAAGCAATATTATTGGCGAAAGAGATTTTGAAACGGGAGGCTCCATATATATTATAAGCTATAAACTTTATCTATATATATGCATGATGTAACTCCTGGAACTAGTGAATGCGTAAATAAATAAATCATTCTAGTCTTATCCTCATTTTTGACGAAGAAATCGGGCTAGAATTACGGCTGTATTTACCAACGTAATTTTTCATGAATATTTTTTTAATATTTCTAAAAAAATGTGAGTACACTACTTCTAATAAATACTTTATTCATTTCAACCCCAATAGCGCAGTTATACAGATAGTTGTAAAGGGTAATAAAACCCCTGTGATCAAATTATCTATTTATGTGAATTAATCTCTAGCTATATTTTATTTTTATTTTCTCTCTATCTTACAGCTAGAGAAGGTATTGCGATTGTCAAAAAAATCGAACTAGAGATTTCTATGAATGTTGACGTTTAATAAACCCTCGAATCCGAAAAAAATGTTTTTAATTTTCGTCTGTCTGTACCTCCAACTAGAGCCTAAACTATTTACCGATAGGGCTAAAAGTTGGTATCTAGGATTTTCATAGGGTTGCCCCGAGGGGTTTTTGAAGAGATCTTTGCATTTTATCTTCTTGATGTTGAAAATGCAAATCTGCCCTCTCATATGAACGTGAATCATTTTTTTGCGGTAGCTCATCCTAAAATGAGAGTAGTAGGATATGCGAGTGAAATTTATTATAATGATTTAGAATAACTTATTCAATCTTACCGAATTATCAATTACTCCAATTTTGGACCAAATAATGATCAATAATAAGTTGTTTCGCGAGTCCATACAGATAGTTGAACTTATTTCCGTATTGAAGCGGTCAATTGAATTGAATTTTTCAATCTCGTCAATTTTGCGATATCATTTCTAAAAATTATTGAAATTTGCGCTCTTCCACGTCATAAGTTGTAATTGTATACTAACTAAGTTGTAATTAATCTGAGGAATCTTAAAACAACAATAAATGGTATGAAACTCCTCACGGACGTTCTCGCTCTATTGTTTAAAAATGGAAATATTTTTACCCAATATATATATATACACATAATATATGTGAAACTAAATAATATGTACTAGCAAACCCAAGTATAAATTGCACAATACTTATGCAAAAAAAAAAATTCAGTCCCTGTTTTAAATTTTATAACTTAACTTTTAAATAATTAATGTCCTCATTTGTATGTTTGGACAGATAAAAATAGTTAAATTTCAGGTCCACAAGGGTCAACACTTCGTATTAAAATTTTAACTTCCGTTTAAAGTTCTACACATTTTATTAGGTGTTGCAAATCTTCATGCCATCGCATTGATATTAAATTCCTCATTTATGAATTTTGACCAATAAAAAAATGCAAATATTGATTATTGAGTTTAAAAATGAAGATAAATCAGTACAAACATTTCTTATAAGAGGTTTTAGGGAAAACAACATAAACTTTCAAACTTTCAACTTCCGACCCCTAACCTAATCTAAGTTATTTAAAGTAACCTATTTTAACTGGGCCTAACCTAATATCCTCTATCCTAAACTAACCTAATATAACCTAACTTCAACTAACCTAACATAACCTAACCTAAGTTAACCTAAAATAACCTAACCTAAATTAACCTAACATAACATAGCCTAAACTAACCTATCATAACCTTTATTTTCTATTTTGAACAAAGTAATTATAAATTTAATTTTTACCCCGTAGTTCATGTTAGGGTATTACCAACCTCGCATAAATTATTCTTCAATTCATGTACACTCATACTCTTATGTACACCACGACTTACTACAAATCTAAATTTTGTGGGTATTTGCACTAATAATTTAGCGATGAAGAAGGTATAAGCTAGAGTAACTGTCCTAATTCATTGTTGATTCAAAATAACTCATCTATCTACGTTAATTCTCTAAAAATAAATTTATAATATAGTTTATATCGGTGGTCTTTCAGTCGGAGACCCCTTCAATCATATTGTTCTACTAAACAACTGCTTCATTGTTTACAACTGCTTATAAATTTATAACAACTCCGTTTTAACATAACACGATTGTTCCATTAATTCTGTTAGAGACCACAATACCCACCGATATGAATATGATATTGATTTGCCCAGCATGTTCGTATGATAATTTATTTAACGCGTCATCTATTTAAACTTTTATTTACATTAAAATAATTATTTTTCTAAGGGTTTGAATAGACTTTTTAAAATATTTTTATTATAACGTAGCACACGATTACATTTAATATTCCATTGGCTATTATAGTTTGTTGATTTTTTTTTATATTGCCAAAGAAGATTACTGCACAATACTAGCATAGGAAAATTATTTATTATAGATGTAACTAAGGATATAGCTTTGATATGTGGTAATGGAGAAGACTTGATAAGATCAGATAGACGGACAGGGTGACAAATGAAAAAGTTCTAAAAAAGAGTGGGTGAGAAATTAACCATTTTGAATGCGATTCTTCGGTACGAAGTGAACTGAATAAGACACATCTTTATGAAGAATTGTCTTCTGCACGACGTCATAGAAAATATGTTTGAGGAAAAGAGGAGCTTAGGAAGAAGGATAATTCAAATATTAGATGGTTTGAAGGAGAGAAGAAAATTCTGGGAGTTAAAGGAGGAGGCAGAGGACAGGGTGCATTAAAGGTCTAAGTTCACTGAAAAAAGGAATGGTCCTCTCGTTAAGACAGAACAACTAATAATACTAATTTGGGATGGGTGGGTTGGTTTTGTTTATGCCATGTTCAACAGGTTCCTTACTTAAAATACGAACTGGTTTCGGTTTCTACAAAGTAGTTTCATAGCTACTCAGCTTCTAGTTTAACTAAACAAAATATTACTAATAAATACTTACATTAAGCGAAATTAATATTGGCCCTAGCTGACCCTAAAACATGTTTATTTCTTATTTTTATTAAAGTTTAATGTTACAATTTTAAATACCTTTTTTAACAAATGTACATTAAATATTATCACTAAATGTATTACTGTTAATATTTCTCAAATACATAATAATATAATTTATTCTTATCAAAAATTAATTTCAATGTCGTTATCACGATGGTGTCATCATGTCATTGTTACTCGTACTTCCAAAATGTTCTAACATTAAATATGTTATAATGTGTAAGCATCAAAAAGAATAGGTTTCTGCTAATCCACTTCTGATTTTATTTTTTGAAAAACAAGTATAATTTGCCATTTATTAAAAGAAAATACTATCCAGTTTTACAATAAGAACCAGATTATAATTGAGGTTTTGGGAAAATGTTATAATTCAAAAATCAGGTATGAGTAGAAACTACCAATTATTCCAAGGCTGGAATTAAAATTAAGATTTCACCTCGAGGTATGAACGTATAGAATCTACCACCTTTCCCAGTTTGCTTGCATCGACCAGGAAATATTTTAGATAGTATTAAAAATAATGAAGGCGCTTGGTATTCATTTTTGGTGGGGTCAGGTCAAAGCTTACCAGTAATGATTTTTTCTCACCACGTGTTAGTAACTTATTAAATTAATTCATTTGAGTTTTCTTATTTTTAAAAATCACTAAACAAATCTACAAACAGAAGGAATAAAATAATACGGGTTTTGAACTAAACTTACCAAGTGATAAGATTACTTTAACAAACCAAATAATAATAATAAAAAAAATAAGCTTGGTTTTTCTTCACTCATATTTAACCACAATAAATATTGTTTACCAAACCACGCCTTCAAAAACGTTATTATTTTCTTTCCATCCACCTGCATAAATGTAATGTCACTAGGCCACAGACAAATAAGAAACAGACTCTCAACCTTACGGGGGTTTCGCTGCGCTCCTTTTGCCAGCTTGAGTCTTTCAACACTGGGCTTCGCTAGTGTCACTGCTGGGTGATAGAATTAACCGCAGCGACCATAGTGGTGAAGGATTCAAGCTGCCAAAAGGAGGGCAACAATTTTAACCTGGAGGTTGAGTGTCTGGGTATATTAATTGTATTTTTCCTAGGCGGATGTGCTCCTAAATATTTAATTTCAAGTTTTTTTGCAGTTTTAATGAAAAACCAGAATATAATGTATAATCTACCTTGTTCTTTTTAATTATTAATTTTCACTCCTCACCTTATGCATTGGGTCTTTAACACATACTAAAAAAACTATAAAACAAAATAAAAACCATCTCTATAGAATCGAGGGCACTTTTAGACTGGCCCGATGAACTACAGTTGATCGTGGAGTGGAATGACCTTGAGAGATATTTCTCACTGGACAATGGGGCTTATCTGAGACGGGCTTGCAACGATCATATAAACTTATCCATTTATTCATTGGAGTCTCGAGCGCTGCTACAGTCGCGTGATGGCTGTAGCAAGTAATGAATCCTCTTGGGACCCGAACACTGCATAACGAATTGAATAATTTACTGTATGTAGAGAATGGTACTCAACACCTTATTAAATTTTTTTTACAAAATATTTTACTAAATTAAAAGAAAGAAAAATTATATTTTTATGTTCAAAAAGTGTTGGTGAATCGGGCCCCTGTGGGTGATTAAAAGTTATCATTTAAAAATTTACCCAATTATGTCTATGTTAATATAGTCATCAATAGTTGTACTGTCACGTAATATCTCGCTAGCCAGTTGCTCCACGTGCCGATCATTGTAAATAATTGATTTAGATTTTTCACACATAATTCAATTTAAAAAATTATATTTTTTTCAAAATCTCAAATTAATTTTTAAAATAATCTCAAAATTTGAATGAATTTTCCGTCAAAATTTTCTTAGATGGAGCATTCTAAGGCCCAATTCCATGAGGGTGCTCCCACCCCCCAATCACAAAAATCCTGACTGAACTCTCCTTTAACGAAAATTATTGATCCACCCCTATCATCAACATAGGGTAGAAAGTGAACTGTAAAGGTTGGTATGCAAGAACGTATAATGAATGCTTAGTGGAGCTATAGTATGGTCCCAAGCACAATATCGCTCCACATTGTAACCTATGGTTACACAAGCAAACCCACACTAGGGTCAACAAAGAATCCACTTAGTCAAGTTCTTGCATACGGCCCTAAGTGTGTTCAGGACTTCACTAACGTGCCACTAATTTCCCACTCACACTTAGTGGCGTTCTTTCATACCGTCCGATGTGTCGTTCATGAATTTCACCTGCATTGGATATAAAACTAAAAAGGTCACATGGTTCTATAACAAATATTGTGATGCGATTTATTCCTGCACGGCTCCTCGTGATTTTATAATTTTTTAATCAATATAGCCTATTCCTTCACGGGTCTGAAGCGAATGTGATAGAATACAAATCAAATGTAAACTGATTAAGTGAAATGATCGCCAAATAAAACTAAAATTCTTATTCTAATTTTAAGCTATATTTGTTGAATAATAGATATAACAACATACAAACATTCAAATTCAGCCAGAGATGAATTTAAGGAAATACCACTTTGTCAGCTCCATTTTATTTTTTCCATTACATGCCTACTGCCATTTTGCAGGCACGCATAATACCAAAAGACCGAACCAAAGGCACAACACAAACGCAAAGCTTATATATAGCTATTGTAATTGCCAACTTATTTACACACTAAATAATATCTCAAATATGCGCTTTAATATTTTTTCAAATAGGCCTAGATGATACAATAAAATCGTGTTAATGCAACATTTTAAGATTAGGCTAGATTTGAACTTTTATATGCCTCCAAAACTAAAAAAAAAAAAAAAATTGTATGCAACTCTTTATGCTTCTCTGTCCATTTGTCCGTAACTGGTCTATCCTCTGTCCATCTGTCTGTAATTGGTCTTGCAGCCTAAACTATTTGACATATTTTGTTAAAACTTGATTTTTGCTTGATATATACTCTAATCTTGGGACTATGAATTCAAATGCCTATCTACACTTTCAGTATACTTTTTGTTTAGCACTGTGTCTTACTATCCGTCCGGGTTATACGATTATGTATTAATTACGCTAATGGTGATAGGGATAAGTAAGGCTATATTTAGAAGATGTGTACCCTCATATGCGAGGAGGGAGAGGGGGAAGCCATTTAGTAAAAACTAGCCTCAGTACACTCAATCGATAGTCAAACCTCAATCTCCCCTTCATCGGTAATATATTCTATTGTGAGGGTAGCGCATTAGACCATGTGGCCACCGAAGTAGGTTTTAATATTTAAAGACAAAATTGTCCTTTGCGATGGCCGTGGGGTCTAAGACGTGACACTCACAATAGATTATATTGCCGATTACGGGTAAATTGATTCCGTTCGGGTGTACTGAGAAGGGCCTAACCTAAAACGTTTTCCATTCCCCCTCCATGCAGATGTGGGTTTTCTTACTCTAAATTTAGCCTTACTCATCCCTAACACGTTTACATAATTAGTACATATGCATTTAGGTTGAACGGGTGGTAAGACACGGTTTTAAAAATAATATTTAATAAACAGTGAAGGTAAAATTATTTGGAGGTCTTTGCTATGGACGGAAAGTGATTGCTGTTTGAAATCATAATTGTATACTAAGGTAGATTCTATGAAGGCTTGATCAAAATTTCCATTTTTAAAACTTTTACTACTTGTAAAGTAACCTTAGAATTGAAATATTTTGAAAATGTAGAGATAAATAGCTGGTTGAATTTTACACAGAATTAGTCAACGCCTTAGTGAATAACCCTTTTTAAAAAATAAATTGCATCATAAATTATTCTAACACAAAGTATAAAATAATAATAATAATAATATATTGTAGTGTAGGTAGACCAACCCTTTCCCTCACTTTCTTTTGTGAGTTACTGAATTTGTAATACTATTTTGAACACATTTCTTAGTGTAACATAAATATGACAATCTTCTTTTATGTGTTGTGTTAAAACCGTAATAAATCTACTCTTTTGAAATATATGCGCCAAACCGTGCTAGAAGTGTGTAACTAATTATTTTATCCTTTTGCCTTGCTCATTTGTACCGCTAAACATAAAATTTTCTTAAAAAATAACACGCACCTGTGGGTTCCATGAGCAAATGCCATCGATCGATGTGTTTGGTGTGTTCGATATTCAAATATTGACTGGGTTCACTAAATTTTAGAAATGTGATGTGTTATTGTGGGTTTTTCCAGACTCTTTCTAAGCTAACATGTATATCTCTTTTTCTAAACTAGCATACAATTCCATATCCTTTTAGACTAGGTTATAAATTATATTGGAGAAGAATGATTAAAAAAAAGTTTAAAAGACACTTTGAACAGTGTATTTTATTCAACTTGGACAAATATTATATATACAATCCCAACTAATTGAAAATAAATAAATAAGGGTAAGTAAAAATACGTTTGCCAACATTCTTTCTGGTCCAAGTACAACTGTTTATAGTAAAACTAAACGTGTCATTGTTCATATTCACACATTTTTTCAAAGATTTCAATCCCCTTTATTATTAAATCTGTAACCATGTATTTATAGTGACCATACATTCACTATTATTCTTATTCTTATTCTTAATACTAAGCTCCCTCTAGACCGCATCGGAGTTTTAAATTATTTACATTATTTTTAATGAGACTGCGTTCATCTATCCTCATAGTAAGCATCTTAGGTCGGTAATGCCGATAATATTTAATGGAGAAAGATTAAAATCAGGTCCTTACGGTTGCGTGAGGATGACGTCATCTGGAATGCTGAGTCCTGCACGCGCTCCCCACCATCCGCACCATTCGCATTCGGAATTCCCAGCTTTAATCGCGCTATTTATCTTAGAGATGGAAAGCACAGTTCACTGTTGGTAGCAGTGATTTTGGTTCACTGATAATATCAGTTCACGTATCTAGTTTTAATATTTTGCAAACTGCTCCTTATTCAGACATTAGCGAAAATCATCGATTACGACCAATAGAAATAAAACTTGTAGTTTAGTCGTTCACGACCGACTTACCTCTTTCACTTTAGTCCCCCAACAGTTCGCCAACCACCAAATGTGAGAGCGTTATTATTTCCCCAACGTATCGCTAAGTTATACGCTGATTTTGATTGGAAGAACAATAGAGAAAAATCAAAATATATTTCTTTTAGTGGTGACCTGGCGGTCTAGGGGTAAGCTGTCAGACTTCGGTGCTGGCGGCCGGGGTTCAATCCTCTGTCCCAGCACAGATTTTTCTGATTACCAAACCCTTCCTTCACCTCTGACAATACATCTTGTGAGTGTGGGGAATGCCAGGCCTCCACCGTGGTTCGGACTCCACGTTAAACTGTAGGTCTTCCATTTCATCTCACAATCACACTACCATTACACATTAGCGTAAGTGCGTATAACCCGAACGGGTAGTAAGACGCGATGCTAATAAATAATAATATTTCTTTGCGACCAACAATGATAACATTTTCTTATATTATTTGTGTTATTTGATAGGTATTGATAATATTTATCAAAAGTAACATTTGCAGATGACATGACTTTATGTGTGAATATATTAACATTGTTTTAGTAACTTTAGTAACTAACTTCTACTGTTCTTTCTAAGTAGCCCGGTCTGGGGAACGTTATTTAAAGTTTATTTAAGTGTGCTACCAATAAAATCTAGAGCTTGCTATGTTTGTCAAAATAACTGTGATAAGCTTTAAAAAAAAAGCAAAGAATAATTTTAAACAAACTAAAAAAAAAACATATTTTGAATCGGGAAAAATAATACTTTAGTCAAACTAGATTAGTTACAACAGCACCAGATGTTAGATTAATAATAGCTTTGTGGGGTGCCGTTGGAGTATTTGTCTCTAGTAGTCTTATATTTTAACGAACACGCGTGCAAATAATGTCACTATAGATATTAGGAGACACAAAAGACACGAGGGGGAACTGAAAGATAAATGTTGGGAATTTCTTCTATTGGAGATTTGAATGCTCTGAATGTAGTGGACTCAGTAAACTAGATAAATCCAATTCTAGCGATTAGTGCGGTACCACCAATGCGGGCTAATGGACACTTACCTTAAGTCAACAACACGAAAGTTGGTTTGATGTAATATATCCATCGAGTGCTTGGTATGCGCTCAGCCATTCAGCTGGCTAATGCTGCCCGCACCATTTGTAGAAATCTCATATACAGTAGCCACATGGCTTCTTTGGTGCTGACTGACAGATCACAACTGACAGTTGACAACTTAAAAAAGTTACTTGACCAAATTACGTATTCCTACGCTGAACCAGATGATCTGCAAAGACATGTGTTTAGTAGCTTTCACTTTTGGTAGTAAAAATGTAGCTATATATCTAAATTTTGACTGTCAGAAGTCAGCTGTGAGCTCTCAGTCAGCACCAAAGAAGCCATGAGGCTACTGTACCTGTATCATGTGAGCTCAGGAAAGGTGGTCGTTCCCCTGTTGGCTTCCACATTGAATCTACTTGAGCGAGCAGTGAAGTTTCTACCAATTTTGTCAGGGAAGGTATTTTCACATTCCTTCCAGGGTTCTTTTACATACCACAATAGACATGGAACTAACGGCTTTATTTCCCCTCGTAAAGAAGTTGTTCTAGGCATTTTGATCACTCAAGAAAAATCCGTCGGCCTCAGCTGGATATAAACCCACGAACATCGGGTCCCCGAGACCCCTGAGGTTGACATACATCACGGTAAGACAATATTATAGATGGAGACTTCACTAATGAATATTTTTAAGCTTTGATATTATACTCCTCAAAGTAAATGCTTTTATTTATTTTTAAATAAGAAAGTTCTAAACCGTTTGATATAGTGCGATAATTTTCTCTTTAAAGAAGTGGTAATTTTATGAAATTTCTGTTTCCCATTTATAATATATTTTTAAATTATTTGTCACTGATTGGGCGTATAGTCTTTAATTAAAAATTTATTTTTTGTCAAAATCAATAGTGTACATCGCTAATTTTTCGAAAGGCATCATTTAACATCATCAATTTTTTAATATAATATTTCATATAGGGTGTGGGAGACTATTATTTAAAAAATATATTTTATTATCAAATCTTAAACTTCCGGACTAGTGGGCACACTAAGTGTCAGGGACATCTAGACTCCACTGCCAGTGACAGAGGATAGGGTTCAAATCACAGATGATTTTCAACTCTACCCCCAACCTATATACGAGTGCATTTCCCCTTAGATACATCTTACTCATCTCTGTCGCAATATATTTACATAAATCCGGTGACCTGGCGGTCTAGGGGTAAGATGTCAGACTTCTGTGCTGGCGGCCGGGGTTCAATCCTTGGTCCCGGCACATATTTATCTGATTACCAAACCCTTCCTTCACTTCTGACAAGGCAACTTGTGAATGTGGGGAATGCCAGGCCTCCACAGTGGTTCGGATTCCACGTTAAACTGTAGGTCCTTCATTTCATCTCACAATCACCCTACCATTACACATTAGCGTAAGTGCGTATAACCCGAACGGGTAGTAAGACGCGGTGCTAATAATAATAATAATAATAATAATAATACATAAATCCGTATATTTGGGTGGACATTAATATGTGGCAGGTAAAATAAAACATTTTAATACGTAAACTTATTTTATCTTTAAAAATGTATTATTTTATTTCCAAAATATTTTTTATTGACTCCTTAACAAGCTTTTTTTTTTTTTTTAGCTTGGGCTGGTCCAATTCTTTTCCTCTTTTTTTTTCGGGAGGAAAAGGTAAGGTTTTCGTCGGAACGATAAAGACTCGTTGAAAGGTGAACGCTGCGGTGCGTTTGGTTTTATTTACCGGAACCAATGAGCGAGCGTTGTTAACACAGTGTGGTGGTCTCAGCTTTGTTTGACCTCCTTTACCCCCTTTCATCCTTCCCTTTACCGTAGATTTTCTTTCTTCTTTTGTTCGTGATTCTCCTTCCTTATATTCCCGTTCACCCACAGTTGCAAAAAAAAAAAGTTTCACTGACTCTTGGCTACAAATTTTATATCGAAAAGAAAACAAAAGGAATCATTTCAAATTGGTACAACTTACATAATATACAGATTGTTCACGATAGGTTTTTACCTGGATGACAGTTCGAAAATCATAGGTTTAGGTTTTAGGTTGCGAACACTTGTAAAAGATCACAGTTTTGTTATAAATGTAAAGATATTTAATTACTTGTTATATATTACATTTAAAATAACGTAAACTTACGTTTTCTCATACTATTTCATTTTTTTAAATAGTTTCTTTTTATCCAATTCGAAACAATATTTTAAACACAATTAAAAGTACTTATTTTTCGTTTTGGAACGTTATTGATTATGTTTAATATAGTGCACACATCATACCTTTTAATATAGTGTTACGTACTGTCGTTGTGACCCCGCGTTAGAACGCCAATTGTAACGTACAGAACCTCTTCACGTTGGGATGTCAATTGTAATGTACAAACTCCTATCTGGTAATGCCACACTTTGGCGCCAATTGTAATGTACTACGTAACACTGTCGTTAATCGTTACCTTGTTGAGATGCCATTTGTAACATCACTAACCCCTCGTTGAGATGCCATTTGTAGTATCCCTACTGTTAATCTTAACTGCTGCCACGTTGTGCGCCATTCGTAACATCTCACGTTGTTACTATTAATTGTACCCCACCTTATTTAAAGTTGTATGCGTGGATACTAGTATGTATATACTAAACTTCCATATACTTCAAAGTATAGTTAAGTTTATTGTACATGATTGTAAAATTACAGTTCGTCAAACTTATAAACACTGTAGATGATATACATCAAATGGACAGTATGCCCATCTATTCAAACATTATGATATGACCCTCCTAAGCACGCCTACTTCACTATACGTCAAGCGGGGAAGCCGTTTGAAGAAGAATGTGCGTCTACAAAACTAGCGTCTTGTTGAGCCGAGGAGTGTGAACCCCGTAGTTCACACTCTCGAACCCAGACCACTCTTTGCTTTCTTTCCATCGACCAATGGGGTTATTTTCTATGAGCGCGCAAATTAAAAACCAGACGCGGTGCTACCCTGCACCTGCTATTAAATTACTGCGTAATACAACCCGGAAACCAAACCATGCTTCTGACACGTGCAGCTAAACGAAAGAAAAAAGAAACATGGCTGTAGTCTAGAAAAGATGAGTTTACTTTATATTAACTGAAATGAAGAAATATTAATATATTTACTTTAAAATATGATCTCAAATATTAATAAAGACAGGAAAAATCTATATCATTACAACAGGCATCGTATTTACTTGGAAAAGAGAAAATTGTTATTTATTTTACATACAATAAATGATTTTATGATTATTTTATCTTATTTTGAAATATTTAACTGAATAAAATATTTTCATCGACTGCGTGTCTGCATCACTGTAAAAAGATTGTTTACCGTTATGTTCAATCATATGGTTTAAATTCGTCAGTCGCCATTTTGAAGTTATGTTCGTTCGAAGTTTTTGTGAAAGTGGTGTGAATATTTGTTTTAAGTGGAATAAAACGATAAATAAACTTTGTGTCCGTCCTCAAATAAATATATAAATAGTATTGGCCTAAATCACTGTAGTTAACTATCACATTAATATATTACCATCTGTTTTCATTACAGTAATCCAAAGTGATAGATGTCAGCTGTTGGCGTAGTGATATATTAGGGATTACCTCTATATTCCATTCACGATAGGTTTTTACCTGGATGACATTTCGAACATCATATGTTTAGGTTTTGGGTTGCCAACACTTGTAAAAGATCACAGTTTTGTTATAAATGTAAAGATCCTTAATTACCTGTTATATATTACATTTAAAATAACTTGATCTTAAGTTTTCTCATATTATTTCATATTTTTAAATAATATCTTTTTGTCCGACTCGAAACAATATTTTAAACATAACTAAAAGTACTTATTTTTCGTTTTGGAACGTTACTGATTTTGTGTAATATAGTGCACACACCAACAACTTTTAATACAGGCATCGTATTTACTTGGAAAGGAGAAAATTGTTGTCATTTTTTTATATACGATAAATGATTTTATGATTATCTTATCGTATTTTGAAATATTTAACTGAATAAAGTATTTTCATCAACTGTGTGTCTGCATAATTGTAAAAAACTTGTTTACCGTTATGTTCAATCATATGGTTTAAATTCGTCAGTCGCCATTTTTAGGCTATGTTCGTTCGAAGTTTTTGTGAAAGTGGTGTGAATATTTGTTTTAAGTGGAATAAAACGATAAATAAACTTTGTGTCCGTCCTCAAATAAATATATAAATAGTATTGGCCTAAATCACTGTAGTTAACTATCACATTAATATATTACAATCTGTTTTCATTACAGTCATCCAAAGTGATAGATGTCAGCTGTTGGCATAGTGATATATGAGGGATTACTTCTAGTAACATTTCGAGCTGTCATCCAGGTAAACTTAGGTCACGAATGAATTATAATTAGGTATCGTAATCATATAGGGCACTTTACCATACAAGAGATCACGAATTTTAATGTGTTAAATTCCACATAAATTTGTATTGCTTGTGACAATTAGGTTGAGGTTTGGATCCTAACATGTGGCAAGTAAAAGGGGTACTTTTCAACATGTAGTTATATAATTATGTTTAGTTTATTGTATTACGAACTGTTTGCTTGGTTTGAATTTAAACTCTCGCGCTATACCACCTGTAAGAACAGGTGGCCTAGTCACGGCCATGTGTTTCGAGTTAATTAAGTTTCTTAGATTCGCGCATGCGGGTTGGTAAGGATTGTTCTTGAAGTCAGCGTCACTCTCTGCCATGTATTCATATCGAGAAGACATGTTTAAATAACTCTGAAGAAAAGGTTGAAAAAACTAAGGGCATAAAATTAAGCAATGTCGAAAATAAAGTCATGATCATATAGAAAAATTGTATATTTATTTATTATAGAAGTGTTAAATGAAATTGATGATAAAAAAGAGGCACTTAATTAACTCTATTCACACTCTTTGGGTGTAATTATTGATAACCTTGGTGATAATTAAACCTGTTCGTACAAATAAATTGATAAAATATCTTTCAATTTAACAAAATCAAAATTTAATTTTCTCGGTGTCTAATAACCCATCCTAGCTACCGCATATTCAAACAAATGGGGTAAGGTTCAGTTAGTAAAATATAGAGTAAATTTTCCCGCATTTCTGGGAACAGATAATAGGAAACCCTTTTGTTTAGACCATCTTAATAGGCTATATCCAGAGGGTATATGAACCCAACTCCCTTGTCATCAACAAACCAAATTAGATAAACCCGTCAATTAATCCGCGTTCTCATTGACGTAGGTAAAAGTTGAAAGAGTTGGAATATAATTAGATAACAAAATTCAAATATTGCGAACTAACGATAGGCCCCATAAGTTGATAAGCTTGAATTGTTTGCAGATAACAATGGAAACCTATCTAGGACACTAAAGTTGAACAATGAACGAAGCTGACACCTTATATTCAGACATCTTTGCTATGAAGTCTTCATGCTTTGGTGTGTTTTTTCTTATACCCTTCCAAGTTTCCGTAAAATTCATGGACTTTCAAGCAACCGAGAGATAATTAACTTCCTAGTTGGTCGGAATTTTATCTTCATTTTACAGAACATTGAGAGGAAAGGAAGGGTAAACTTTTTGAAAACCTCCCTCTCTCTAAAGTTGATGAGTGATTAATTAAATGCATGGTGCTATGAGCAAATTTCGGAAAGAAATGGTAAGGGTTAGACGGGTGGGGGTTGTTATAAAAGGGCGATATGAAAGTCTGTAAAAGAGGGTAAGAGCATATTAATACAAACTGATTGTCTTGCTCTCGCCCCCGCCCCCTACCCCTCCCCACTCGCATCCACCCCCACACACTTTTTGTTACCTAGTCTAGACACCGCACTGGAGATATTACCGCCAACTATAAAATATGATGAGAGGATAAATGGTTAGGCTTACTAAATTTAATATCAGTCAACACTCCTGCGTCTAATAAACATAAATTTAAATAAGCCTATTCTAACATTTCAGGAAAAGGCAGCTATACTAAGTAAACACGGTAAAATGTTGATAATTTGGCACCCAATGGTTCAGCAAACCCAATAGTCCGACACACGTAGCCATTCCCTTCCCACCCTCCCATTTTTGCATTCATCTTTTGGCTTCACACCAGCGGCATTTATTGAAAGTCTGTCTTTTGTTACATTTGTGAGTTTGTGCGTCATTCTGTATTAAATATCTTGTTCGTCATTGTGGATTCAAACTGTTTAACATAATTTTTAAATCTAATAAAAGTGTTTATACAGTTAAAGGAATGAAACGGAATAATGTGACACTAACTTTTTTTTTACAGCGTCACAGATAAATTAGGAAAATCCGTTATTTTGTAACCCGGTATTACAAAACTCCCTTTAATTCTATAACTGAGTTTCTCCACTTAATTATATTGTTCTATTTGTTTTGTCCAACAAATTCTAGATATTCATTTTAAACGAAATTGTTAAAGACATTTTCGAAAGAATTTTAATTTAAAAAAATACTAATAAGAACCTTATTTGGAGGGCTATAAAACAAAACAAATAAATTGTGCCATAACCCTATAAAATAAGGTTTGAACAAAATCAATCAAACCGTTTAGAATCCATGTTAATGGATAGAGCGAAAAAGTGACAGACATAGGGACAGACAAACGTGTAAAATCCACTTTTTTGGGGTTCGTATTCACATAAAACGTAAATAATTTCTATAATCTCTAGAGCGATTTTTTCACCATCACAATACTTTCTCTTGATACTAGAAAGTAAAAAATAGCAGGAATGTAGTGGGATTACTCCAAATACCCCAATGATATTTCTAATTATTTGAAATCTCTAAGGGAAGTTAAATGAAATGGGAGATTTAGGAATTTCCAAAACTTATATAAAAAATCACTTGTCAATTAACCTGATTCAGTGGCCGCATGGTCTAAGGAATCACTCTAGCACTAAACTAGACTGTCAGTTACAGATATGGGGGTCCGAATTTCTGTGGGGTGTATTGAGGATAGCTATCATAAATGTTTTTCCACTTTACCTTCACGCAAATGTGGTTATAGTTCCTTTAAATTCAACCTATCTTCATCCCTAGCTCAATAGCATAATAATTAGTGCATAATATGCGTTTAACCTAAACAGTTAGGAAGAAGAGGTAGTATAGAAATTTAAAATACTTTTTACCGTGGTAGACGTTTGAAATGTGTCACGCAGTCTTAAAAGCAACCCCTTAAAAGCAACCCCAAACATTCTGAAACAAAATTTAATATTAAAATCAATGATTGAAAAAATGGGGAAAGTGGTTCTATCCCAAAACTTCCTAAACTTATATAATAAAACCTTTCTAGTATGATAAAATAATGTAAATGTTTAAAAAGATTTATAGGGACAGCCTTAAATCCCAATATAGACTGAACATCCATGCATTTTGTTAAGCTCTGATGCTCTTATTTCCTATATGTTTTATAAAAATGTATACACAATAATTTGTTTGTACATAACTTATTATTCATTTTTGGAAAATACTGCTTTATAAAGATTGCATTCTTTTGTGAACTTTGTTTATTGGGTCTGATTGGTTCTGATCAAAGATGCGAGCGAAACTTCGAGAAATAGCCAGTTCCTAATAAAGTTAAAACACTTAATGGCAAATACTAGCTCCATAGTATTTTGAAAAGAATATTTAAAGTAGAGCTTAAGAGTGTAGGGTAATGATGATATTGATGATGATTTTTAAATATTTTGGATTCATATAATATATTTATATACTATTATGTACAACGGAATTCTACGACTCATGTATTTAGATAATCTATCAATGTGGACAATATCCATTCCTTCGAAGGCAAACGGTTGCATTCCACTAAATTTATAATAGAACGTGAATCAATTTATTTTTGACATTGATTCCAGGAGTGCTACACAACCAATTTTTATATTATTTTTAATGGATTATGAAAATTTGTTCAAAGGATTCAAATTTTAATAAGGCTTAGAGGGGGAAATTTTCAAATCGAGATTAAAATTAGATATAAATATAAATTCTGATATAAATAAAGATACTCTATTGCAATTAAAACAGTATTTCTGGATATTTTGCTGATTTAGCTCAACTATTTATCATGAAAGTTCTCTCTACCCTATCTACAGTAGCCCCATGGCTTCTTTGGTGCTGACTGACAGCTCACAGCTGACTTCTGACTGTCAACATTTAGGTATATACCTAAATTTTGACTGTCAGAAGTGACAACTGCTAAACACATGTTTTTGCAGATCATTTGGTTCGATGTAGGGATACATAATTTGGTCTGGTAACTTTTCAAAGGTGTCAGTTGTCAGTCAGCACCAAAGAAGCCATGGGGCTACTGTAGATAAATAGAATTTAAAATATATTTCTAAAATCAAGGTGCATCGGATTGATATCCGTCATTGCGATATTGAAAAAATGATGCGTCAACAGACCAGCTAGTAAATGTAATTTTAATTGTAATAAGACATGTTGATTATTTTAATGATACTATTATAATGATAGATGGTATGCATTATGTGTGGAATTGGAACTTGTAATTAACATGAGAATGAATGAAATCTGAATCCTACTATTTTGTGAATACTTTTTTTATCTTAAAAACTACCAACCCATAGTATTCTTGTTTCTACTACGATTAAGGTAATTGTCACGCAATAAATTTATTTGGGAATGGTAGTATATTATCTTAAAGTGATATTATAGTCTATAAACAACATAAGTGGTTGAATGGTCTAAGTCGTCACTCTCACGATATATCCGACTGCTAGTGAAAAGGTAATGGATTCGAATTCCAGCTGATTATACTGAGTATGTGTTTTTTACTAAGGTGGGAGTGTAAATGACTATCGAAAATAGGTCCGTATTTTTGCAGTTTTTATAACATAGACATAATATATTTTTGGTTAAATAAATAAAATATTGCTCTTATAGAAAAATATAGTTTAATTTTATTCACAAGGTGATATCAGCAGTGATTGACTATATGTCATGAGTATGCTTTAATTAAATTCAAGGATGCCCTTGACAGATTTTCATGAACAGTTAATATCAGATTGTGGATAAAATTAAACTCTAATGTTTCTACTGAGAAATATTTTAATTTTTGGCTAAAAGAAGTTTTGCTATAAAAACTGTAAAAAAAACCACTGATCTTTTATCACATTGCCTACATTCTCATCATAATGATTTCATCCCTGTACGTTAATAGGGCTGGATTTAATTAAAACTAATTTTCTTACCCCTAACGAAATTTATGAGCAAATGTTCGTATATCCATCATACCCAGGTAGTAAGGAAGACGTGGTGCACAGAAAAAATAAATGGTTCTACACAATCATACATCTTTCTAATATTGTTTATTTGTTTTGAAATAAATTTATTGTATGATTGTTTCTTATAATTTATTTTGTCGTTAACCATCTAGTTTAATGTATATTTTTACTATGAATATAATCGATGTTCACGCGGAATAAGTGCCAGTCTCATCTAGTCTAGTAACTGGCACCGAGGTGTAGTCAGTGCACCTACCTACAATTCTCGGCTATACTGCGATTTAAACTGCTTTAGTATCCGCGTGGTGGATAGGCTGGGAAGCATAGTTGCCACATAGTGAGGGTTTGCGCGTTACTACTATGGAAACATAGTCAGTGACTGTCAAGAAATCTGGCAATGCACATAGGTTGCTATGACAACTACCGTTCACGGATTGGTCGAGAATGTTACGAGCCTCCACTCCCCACTCTGGCTGTGTTTACCTCAATACTAAAGCCGATTGAAACGCAGTATAGTACTGATGTATTTTTTCCGGAAGGGAACTACCCCAATAGTCACAAGGGTTTTGTTAGCTAGGCTTAAGTAAGGTTTAAGTGTTTCCACTGGTTTCACACTCTCATACTCACTATCACCATCATCTCATCTCATTGGGAGATGAAAAGGGCCTATATGGAAAGGATGTACAATTAGTACAGTCGGTCGTCTCCTGGGCAACGGTACACTAGTAATGAATACTATTTTCACAAACTGGGCTACAAATGATACATCTCAGACGCGCAATTTTATTATTATCTAGTCCTATTGGCCAATGATGGATAGCTCTATATTTGAATTCCTCCCTGAATTGATAAGATTTTTTCACAGGAATATTATCTGTTGTGATTGTATGCAAACGCATCGACACCCTATTTTCAAGATGTTCCACATACACGTTTCTCTCCCCACCAACAATGTTAGTCACGTGGTTAAAGGCATAAGTCTTGAAATAGACAGGATTGCTGTTGACGAAAAGGTTCAAGTAATATTCTAGGTCCAGCTTTTTTTTGTTTCTTTTTTTCATTCCCCTCTCGTCTTCCCTAACCCTTAAATTAATCCGTTAATAAATTTAAGGCCACCCACCAGCTACTTAAAGGATTATATTCTTTAGCGCAACGTCTTACTACCCATTTGGGCTGTACGCAAGGATAATGTCGTCACACATCAGTATTTCTTATATGATTGTCGGTTTTGAAGCTTCAAAACCACTAAAACAACCCTTAATCATCATAGAATGTTCTGTTGTGACCCTATTAAAAACTCATTATAGTTGTTTGAGGAAGGCTACATCTATATTTCTGACGATTTTATATGATCTCAGAACTGAGACATTTCGTGTGAAAAGCTCACAAAGCTCACACTTTTTTATCTTCACAACGGCTCTAGTAGTAACAGCTTGTTCTTAACTGTTCCTCTCTCTCTCTTGAGAGAGATTTAAAAGGTAGTCAACTTGGGCAGTTACTGGAGAAACTTTGGTCGGTAATAATGTTCCGTAGGTTCTCTCTTCATTTCTTCTCTGTCAGATTCCTTGCGAGGGAAGAAATATGCTTTTAAAGGGATTTGTTCGAGAAAAGGTTTAGATGAAGACCCAAGTGTTTCAGACCTCTCTAAGAGTAGAGGTTGATCATCCATCTCCCAAGTTACCTTCTCCCTCCCCTACCTTAAAGCTTTGAACACAACCTGAATCATACCGTAGGTAAAAATGTGCATATGAGTAGAGTTATCAATATGAGGCGTATACCCAGAATAGATAGTAATACGCGGTGCTAGAAAAAAAGTAGAGTTATTAATTTAGTTCGATACAAGCGCCATTTAAGGTATAAATGTAAGGAATATGATTGAATGGTATAGTTTTTGTAGTTGTTTTTTTTAGTAAATAATTTGTGAAATAAATAAAATATTATTCCAGTGGAAACATAGGGTTTAAATTTCTTCACACAGTGATTGAATATCTGACATGAGTATAAAGATCTTAGATGAGCAACTTTTATAATGAAAAGAAAACCTATAATTGAATTTTACGACACTATTCATCAGTTTTAAACAAAAATTAAGGTTATCAAGTAAATAAAATTAAACTTTATGTTTCTACTGTAGAATTGTTTGGTTTATTTTTTAATAAAAACTGCAAAAATACTATCTTTCTGGAATACATTTTGGTATTTTCTGAAGCAATGTTAAAATTTTTGATATCTGAAAATAATTAAGTTAAAAACATAAGTGTTGAATTAAAAACCATTGGAATAGACTAAAAAATTTACATTGAAGCAATATAACAATGAAAAGTCAAAATAGTACATATATAAAATGTCGTCGATGATAAAAAGGAGAAATCTTCAAAACATGGTTTAAAATGTTTTTAAGTTTAAAAAGTTTAAACATGTGACAACCAAGAAAATAGAAAATATTTGTTATTCTAGAAGTTTATAAAGATTTTAAAAATAAATAAAACAATACTGTAGATTTTCAGTTGTACACCATGCCTTCAGAATTTTTAATTTCATCGTCATCCTGGAAGTAAAGTCGAGGTGTAAGCATTGTGAAATTAAAATAATAAAACACATAAATTTCTAATAGTAATATAATTTACCTTGTAAAGTGGAGTGGTGTGAATCTTCAAGTTATAAAACACAACTGATAAGTTAGAATTAGTGTGATGTTTGTATTGGCTTGAGGGGAGGGGGGAAGCAGGAGAAATGTTGTGTTAAGCGATAAAGAGAGCGTGGAGGGGGTAGCTGAGGTGTGTGAATATTAAAGTGGATGCTGAGCAAATTCAAATACAATTTTGGAATCGGATCGAAGTTGTTTGTTAATGTGATTACTAAATGGTATATTTATGTATAAATATGAAGTTTTTTTCCCGAATATTCAGCTATGGTACTTTATGGTATGTTTTTATGATTTATATACCATCATCCATTACTTTAGGTAGATCTTGAGCATCTATTAAGTGAGCGGATAGCTTAGACTTTTGATGATTTTATTTGTAATATCTTATATGTTCAAGAAAACGGGTTAGAAATTTACTACTAGTCCATCCTATGTTTGTTGCACAACATTCACACTTTAATTTGTACACACCAGTCAGATGCCTCATATTATTAATTGTGTACGGATTATAATTATTTAGAACCTGTTTTAGTTTAGGTTTAGTTTTACAAGCTATAATTGAGGGGTTTATTAATGTGCAGTTTCATTTGTTTCTTGTAAAATAAAGTCGAACATTGTCCAATGTTTTTCTCTTTATTTATTGTTACTAGCTAGCTTGGAGAGGTGTTGTTTTTAAAGCATTTTGGAATGAGCACCTTTCAAAATTTGCTTTATCATATTTTTACTGTAACAGTTGTTTTTAGCTAAATATTTGACGGTTGTAATTATTTCAAAGTAATTTTTTTTGATCCACTGGAATGGATCAGCTGGTGACTCATATTCTGAAAGGATTCTTGTTTGTGGGAGATGGTCCGAGTAGAAGATGCATATATGATGGTATTATAAGTGGATTTTCAATTATTTTTTATATATTCAGGTTTTTTTTTTACCAAATATAGACCTAAAACTAAACCGTTGATAAATTTGTTGCCAAATTATACTATGAATTTCACATTTTGGTGTATTCTGTTGATGTTTTACTGTAGCTCATCAACTTTGAAATTGTTACGTGGTTTGTAAATAGCGATAATGTCGTCAACATCACTTGTATTGCGTAAAAGATTATATCTTAGCTGATATTAATAGTTTATTTAACTTTGGAATCAATATTTTGTAGGAAGATTTCAGAAAAAAAACTCGATATTAAGTGATCCTATTGTGTGTCTTTCTATTTTTAAGTAGAGTTTTTAAGGAATTTAAAATAATATTGTTGGGTTATATAGCTTTCAAAATCTTGGTTATATGTTAAGAACGTGTGGGAGCTTTTAGAGTTTGATTTAATTATTTTAATTTCATACCACTTACACCTAGTATTTCACCTCAAGTCTGCTGATAACATAACAATGTAGAAATATAATCATTAAATGTTTACGAGAGCATGGTGGACAAATTAAATTTGACAATAAATGTTTATTTATTTTTCAAATTTTATACACCTTTTAGATAAATAACATTTTATATTTATATATTTTGAATACATTTTTAGATTTTATAAATATTTTGAATACATTTTTGATGATTGTCTCTTTTTATTATTGACTAAAAACTTTGTATTTACGATTGTGACACTGCAAATTTCAATTTTTTCAATGATTGTCAGTCTACTCCGCTCATTTTTATATTAACATTTGATTTTTAAGTTCGATATATTTTAAAACATCATGAATACTACCTTTAACTCGTGTACCCTACAATTTCACCTGATATACCTTTCTAAACATGTTTTATTAAACTTACCGTGTTTTAGTAACTGAACGAAAACCATAAAAAGTAATTTAAAATACTTTTTATATGGAGTTTTGGCAAAATATTCCATCTGGAAGAAAATCTCTCTTTAAAACCTAACTATATTATACGAAGCATCTCATATATCAATAGCACGAAGACCTTTAGACGCGTTTCATTAAAACTTTGGAACAGAATATTCCACTCACTGTGAATGACGGATCCGTTATATTAAGCCCCAAAACAACAAACAGAATGGTTCGTGGAACAAAATAACTCTATGTAAAATATACTCGTGTGTGTTGGATATATATATATATAATACACTTTGTTTACCTTGAAAAGTACTTGGACGAGTAACACTATTTTATAATATTTTTCATAGTGGAATATTGTAAGGCAGGCTTTGATACCTTAAAAGAGGATATAAGGGTAGCTCTCTATATGTACAAATATTTAGTTCGGAATGTTTTTATTTCAATGAATATATTATTTGATTTTAAATTATTATTGTATTAATGGTAGTATTCAACATAATTATTACCTAATAGAAAAAACAAAAAATAACTTTATCAACAGGACGTTAACTTTTGTTTTTAATATCTAACACTCCTTTCATGCTATTATCTTTTTTAGAATGGTAATGAGCTAAGTGTGAAATTGGTTTAATATAGAGTCAATGCGCTCTCATTCGTTTTTAGGTAGAATGGTAAACTACCCAGGAAAATACAGCCCCAAAAACTTGGTTTGGATTTAAAACTCCAAACTTCAAACAATACTACGAGAAAATACATTTAACCCATGAAACCACAAAATATGTTGGTGTCTTAAACCTATTTTTACTTGGGGTACTAAACGTAGACCGATTGAACAAATTTACCATACAAACACATTCATTTAGAAATTATTCAATTCTATTTGTTCATTACTGTGAAAACAAAATGCACAATTTAGCATATAATTTTTTTTTGGACGTGAAGGGTTATGAGACCTAGATACTTAACTCCCTATACAGATGTATTAGCGATTGATTTTAGGCATCGTTCAGAAGAAATTTGTTAATTTGACAACATAATTAAATAATTGATTAATTACAACTTAATAAGGGTGAAACGCGAATCGGTGACCACGCAGTACTATGCGTTAGCTAAGTATGAACCCATTGGCTGGTGATGTGGGGGTCAGGATTAGAATTTATAGCGAAATTAAAGTGGAACCCCATCCATTTGTCCTAACTGGAACCAAGTGCTATCCAGATTATTGAAGTTCTCGATAGTCAAGAAATCATAGGATAAGTGCATTTAACAATATAATATATAAAACTTATAATCTATTTTAACAATAGCAAACTGTAAAATATGCTACAGCTAATATTAATTTTTAAAAAAATGAATAAGTATTTTCTTGTGATGAATTTTAATATAGTTAGCTATACTGTTACTACAGTATCGTAGTTAATTAATTAATTTTAAAGGAGCTTTTTTTAAAAAAAAAATAATACATCAATTATCCGTCCAACAAAGATTTTTAAAAAAATATCTAAATTTTACTCCGGATAAAACGAAAATATTTATCAATGATGTCCGGATCTATGAGGTTCTACTCTACTCATGGTAGTCTATCCAAAATAGTTTTCTACTCTCCTACATTTCAAATGAGGCTACATTTCTAAATTATGCTTTATCTTTTGCTCGGACATGCAATGAGAGATGTTACGCACACACAGACAAAATAAAAGCTATAGCCAGGCAGGCAGTACTTCAAATATTATTTCTTTCTCTAAAAAAATAATATTTTAGTCTTCGTAGTTTTTTATAGCTAGATAATAAAATAGGTACCGTAAATAATGGGTCACCTTGAGAAAAACAGGAACTGAAACAAAATAAAACTTTTTGAGACCTTTCAGTAAGAATGCTTTTACGTCAAGACACAGATTTATGACGGAGCGATCAATTTTAGAAACACAAATAAATACTAGTTTTGTAAACAAGCCATTTCCCGGTGTCCACAATCTGAACCAGCTTCTTTTACGAACAAAAAGTTACGGATAAACCACAACTCGGACAAAGATACTTCATTTTGTACCTTTGGAAGAAAAAACATTTTCTCAAATGTTGCCTTATCTCTTTTTTTTTTAGCACCGCATCTTTATACTCGTTTGGGCTATCGATAATTAATCTAATGTTTATATGGATGCAAAAAGTTATTTTTAGATTATGTGTACCTGCATTTGCTTGGAGGGAGATTGAAAAACCATTTTGAATAAACCACCTTCAATACACCCGACCGATATTTGAGCCTCAATTTCCTCGTCACAAGCAGTCCAGTCTAATTTGAGAGTAATGCCTTAGAACATGCAGCCACCGAAGTGGGTAAAGTTGTTAGAACTAAGTGTTGAAGATAAATGGGTGTCTCTAAAATTTCCTCCTTATTCACTTTTGCTTGATTTTTATTAATGTCTCTAGACCCGTTAAAGAGAGGAAATGATGTGATGGTGGAAAAAAATAAATAAAAACGAATTTAATATTTTGATGTATATCGAAGTTTCATAATCCCCTGAACACTAATAATTTGTTTTCGCGATTCTGTCTGTCTGTGTGTATGTCTGCATTACAGCCTCGAGCCAAAACCATTATAGATAGGTCTAACATTTGTATCTAGGGTTTTCATTAGGCTTCCAGATGAATTTTAAAAATTGTCTATCAAAACCTAAAATTAAGGGCAATTAACAACATTTAACATTTCACGTTGAGTTTAAAGTAAATTTATACATTTTAAAAGAAACGATCAACAACGTCAATGTACTTTACCATTTATTACCACAAATGATAAATCACATTTAAAAAATTAACTTACGATGCCTACGGCCTTTATGTGAATCATACAGTTTTTATCACAAAAAAGTCAATGTTTGGTGAGTAAGAGAACTCAAGAGATGAGATCATCAATCAACAATTCTTTACATGTAAATTTTTCAAATAGGCCGTTTACAACTGTATTAAATACATAAAATAGAAGAATCCAATATATTATTTATTATCAAATTACTTGTTGATTTGATTAATTTTATGAATGTCATTTATGATTTAAGAATTGTATGAAACAATTTTTTTCATTTGATAATATATGATTTTTAAAATCTCTTTAAACAGTGAATTTTGCATAAACTATATAAGATCCTTTCAATTCTTTTTCCCATGACAAAAAAATAAATAGTTAAATGAAAAATTTTATCAATACTTGTAACATCCTACTTCAAAACGTATTTAATTTCACGTTTGAAAAAAGTTCAAAGCATCTCTCGTATGCTGTTACTTAATTGTTTAGAAATTACCGCCATGTTAAATATATGTAATAAAGTAGAAATCGAATATAATTTCACTTGTAAAATGACAACCAAATGAATGAGTTACATACCTCAAAATAAATTATAATTAATTCCTAAATCTCTAAGAATAAAGTAATGAAAAATAGTATTCAATCCGAAACTTTCATATATTTATATACAATATAATTAATTAAATCTCAGTTAACTTTTAAACTTTGTATTTTCTTAAATATCTGATGAGCCTTAATATTGTATAGGTAACGAAGTCCAAACGAAAATTCATTTAAACTAAAACCTTATTAAGTAAATAAATAGCTATGTTCCATGTCTCTCTATGAACGTTTGACGTTTCTCAAAAACGAAATATTTTTAGTGTCTATTCAATAAATATGTGTGGTCCTAGGTAATAAATAATATATATTACACATACAGCACTGTGTCTTACTACCCGTTCGGCTTATACGTTTATGTAATAATCATTCTAATGTTTTAGGGATGAGGATTGATATATTTAAAGGAATTTTATCAACATTTTCATGAAAGACGTGTGAAAAACAATTAGTAAAAATAATCCTCAATACAATCGACCGGGAATTGAAACCCGATATCCCCTACATCACAAGTCTAGTTTATTACTAAGATGACACCTTTTATTATTATTATTATTAGCACCGCGTATTACTACCCGTTCGGGTTATACGCACTTACGCTAATGTGTAATGGTAGGGTGATTGTGAAATGAAATGAAGGACCTACAGTTTAACGTGGAATCAGAACCACGGTGGAGGCCTGGCATTCCTCACATTCATAAGTTGTAATTAATACACGTCTTGTCAGAGGTGAAGGAAGGGTTTTGTAATCATATAAATCTGTGCCAGGACCGAGGATTGAAACCCGGACCCCCAGCACAAAAGTCTGTCAGCTTACTTATATACCACCAGGTCACCCGACACCTTAGACAATTCGGACACTGAAGTAGGGGTTAGTGGATTTTTTTGTAACAGAGAGGTGATCATAATATAATATTTAATAATAAGGCAAAACTATTTAATTTCTAAGATTTTAAATATGTTTTTTTTTTAAATTTAGCACTATATCTTACTTATTACATGTTCATGTAATCCAAATATTTTCACTGAAATCAAATAGATAAAGATGGAGTTTAGTGGCAATACAGCCGCACTTGTTAGGAAGCAGGGTGGGAAATAAACTGTGGAACATAAATATTAGTACATTCAGTCCCAGAGAGTGTAACCTCAACCATAAAAAGTCGTTCATCTCATCTTGTTTGGTTTTCCTGTGATGGGGAGATCGTGAATCCTACACCGGCGGAGTGTATTGAGATAGATTTTTCTAAATACTCTTTCGCACTTCCCCTACCTACCACAGTGCATTTACTTCCTCTAAATTTTATTTTCCTCATCCCTACCCCGTTAGTATAAATATATCCCGACCGGGCAGTAATATTCGGTACACGGGGAATGTAAACAACATTTATTGAATACTCTTGGAATATTTTACATTCTTTAAACATTCATGTACCACCGGTTAAGAAAGTCTCTATTTACACTTGGAATTCCAGAAAATAGAGTAAATCAAGTTATTTTACGAGGTTTCTTCTACTGTTTTGTTGTAGTGATTTACCTTCGTTCTTCACAGGTTTATTTTTAATATTGCCTAAGAATGTTCTATGCCCATCCGGTTTTATTCTGTGGTAAGAAATATGTACCTAAAATTAATTAATGGATGCCTTGTTAATAAGCTAGCGATATAGCTTATCTGTCTTTTTTAGTCGTACGTTAACCTAAAAAATGCAATTATTGATTAATAGTCTCAATTTTAAAAACTGTTTAAGATATCCTACATTTTTGCATTTAAAATTGCTGGAGGTTTAGATAGACAATAGAGTATTATTATTATTATTATTATTAAGTATTCTGTCTTACGACAAGTCTATTCCTTTTGTCAGTGAATTTAAATCGCCAATGCACCTTGTCCTCTGCCTCCTCCTTAAGCCCCCCTAAACCTACTTTCCTTCATCTTTTCCAATAGCTTAATCCTCCTTCTTTATTAGCTCCTCTTTCCCTCAACCTTTCCCTCTATGAAGTCATGCAAAAGACAGTTATTCCTAAGGATGTGTCTGATCCAGTTTGATCCATATCAAAGAATTACATCCAAAATGGTTCTCTTCTCGTCCACTCTTCGTAGGAATTTTCATTTGTCCAATTGATCTTCTCAAGTTTTCTCCAGCATCACATTTCAAAGCTCTCCAAGTATTTATTTTTCATCTTCCTGAGAGTCAAAGTTTCTGCTCCATATATCGGGTGGTCCAAAAGTAGCATATTATCCGTTTTTGCCCTCATTTTAAAACTTAAATCGCTGGTCAGCAGAAACCTCTTCTTTTTGAAAGCTTCCTTGGCCATGTCGATCCTCGACCTAATTTCCTTGGTGCAGTAGGCATCCTTTGTCAGCAGACATACCAGATACTTTAACTGCTCTATGTTTTCCAACTCCTGGTTTCAAATTCAATTAACTATTCGAGGCATTGAATGCTTTTTGCAATGAGTTTGTTATGTCGAGAGTAGAATAAATACTAAATATTATTTAAATTTTATAAGGGAAATCAGTCGAGTAAAACTAACAAAATAAATAAATAAAAATGAAGATATTTGTTAAAATGATATTAATATTATGGATACTAAGCATTTATCACTAAACAGTGAAGAATTAACATCTATCTCGTTATCGTTATACAGGCTGTTCAATCGATCTTGGCCCCTGAGTTTCCTTTATAACTTTCACAATACTGGATGTAGTTCATTGAAATCTGCTACGGATATACTTTGGTGGATAAGAAGCATGGCGATGTAAGGACACAAGGGATGGCGCTACTTTCTATTCCGTGTGTGGCGGCAGCGTGAAGTGAAGACCGATTCCGTATTCGCTGTCATCAGCAGTTGGCCTGACGCATCTGATTGAGCTGTTGTTGTTACGTGATCGTCAACAGCCAGAGTATGAAGCTGTACACAGTGGAACAGTGCGTGTTTATTGCCCTCACGTACTAGAAAGCTGTGTCGATAAGGGCGTGCCAAAGACAATTTAAATCACAGTTTGGGGTTCGAAAAACACAACCAAAATCCTCCATTCAGTATCTGGTGAATAAATTGGAAACTTCGAGAACATTGATGGATGTCCACGAAGGAGGACATCCAATACGGCCAGGAACAATGGTGCAGGAAGTTACTGTTGGCCTCCCCACTTAAGTCCTTGCGTAAACTGTCACAGGAGATGGGGGCTTCCCCAATTACATGTCAAGGAGCAGCAAAAAAAGCAAATCTGCACTCATATCGTGTTACTGTTAAGCATGAATTGAAATCGTCCTACTAACAGAAGAGATTTAATTACTCTCAATGGTTTCATCAGTTTGTCAATGCATATCAGGGAATACTGGACTAAACGTGGTTCTTCGACGAGGAGTGGTTCCACTAAAGTGGGTACGTCACTTCCCAGAATAACCGTATGTGGGCTAGTGAGAATCCACACATCTTGCATGATAAAAAGTTGGGGCGTGTTGTGCTTTGTCATGGCGCCACATTATTGGCCCGATCTACTTCCATACAACGGTGGATACTGCAGTTTACATGGAAATATTGGATGACGAAGAACTCCGTGATGGCTATCTTCAGCAGGATGGTGCCACCTGCCCCACCTCCGATGTCAGCATGGCTGAAATTGTTTCCTTCTTTGAAGATCGTGTCATTTCTAAGGGACTTTGGTCACCAAGGTCACCTGACTTTATTCCGCCGGATTTCTTCATATGAGGCATGCTGAGAGGGAAATTTTATCGCAACAAACGATGGACTCACATGGAACTACGAGAAAAAAAAAATCATTGGGAAATTGAGGTTGTGTCTTCCGATGTATTGGTGAATATGGAGATGCATGTGCAGAGATGTCTTGATGATAATGACACCCACTTTAAACACTTACTATGATATAATCATGTTTCACATGCACAAAAGTATGTCCGTAACAAATTCCACGAAATTAAATCCATTATTTTGAAAGTTGTAAGGGAAATTCAGGGTCCGAGAGGGAGTGAAACACCTGAGGACGATACTAGATACCCATCGATACTACACGTCTACAATAAATGTCAATTTAAGAAGTATTCTGAGCTTAAAAATAATTTAAATATTCGTTTCTAAGCAAACGAAGACCAACCTTAGTAAAGAATCATTAATTTTTGATTAAATAATATCTAAATTATATGTTTTATCATGTTTTAATGTGTTTATAATATAATAATTTTTTCTTAAACTTATAATATATATGACTCTTAAATATTATAGATCAATGTATTGTTCTATAAGTTATATTGTGAATGCTTGCTAACCATTATATTATATACATTTATCAAAAAGCGTAATTTTATATAAATGAGTCTTTTACCTACACTTGACTGATTTATACTAACATTTAAATAATCTTTCGCAAAATAAAATATTCACCAAAAATAAATATAATGTGACAATAATGCCACAAACTATATATAAGAAAAGTTTTTTTAACAGCTAGATTGGATTTTTACAAAATAATATTTTTGATCAATTAAGAAGGTATTAACAAAGAAAAAATTAAAAAATAGTTAATTTAATTCCTCCAATTAAAGTGTAAGTTATCCGTAACAATGGGTACTTGGGCTAAGGTAACAACTTCATTTGGTCTGCTTTCCCGGTGATATAAGGTTTGTGTTCAAATTCAAGTTAGTTTTAACAAGGTTTTGCTATTCATAAATAATTTTACACCATTATTCCACACAAATGTGAATGTATTTTAAATAAATAACTCTTCTTTCAACAATAAGATAGCTCGGACGGGTAGTTGTAGGCCTACATGGTACATAAATAAAAATAAGTTTATGATATATTTTACACGTCTGTTTATTTGATATATTTAACTATATCGCTGATTATAAAGATTATAAAACTGTAATACAAAAATCCAGAGGTAAGTATACACATAAAAGTATATAAAATAAATTATTACAAAATCAATCCGCAATCTTTACGCGTGGGCTGGACTTATCTTTCTCGCATCCCCTTGAATATATGTTGTTTTTTCCTTGCTGTGGGATTTTTAAGAGTTTCAACCATCACTATAGTAGAGTAGGTATAGGGTGCAGGAAAACCAAATAAAAAGAAACGCCCCATATATTATATAGGCTATGATGTTTATGTTGCCTTATCCGTTCACTTTATCTTTCGAGTAATTTTTACTCTTCTCTCTCTATACACTCTTTATTCGAAAGAAGGGAGAAAAAAAATAGCTGCATTATTTTGCTTTCTCTTTTTTACCCAAAAGCATCTGTCTCACTCTTCCTTGAGATTTCTCTATGTTGTTTTACTTTCTATTTGTCCATCCGTGACAGATTCTTTGTTTTGTTTTTATTATTTGTACGTGTGTGAAAGGGAGGCTAATAAAATCCAGAAACAAGGAAAGGGGTTGGAATGGGAACTGATGATTTGGAGATGATGTTTATGGCGGAGAAATAAAGGTTGCGCTTTGTTTTTCTATGGCCGAAGGTAGTAATTCGGATCATACACACTCCTTCCCCCAACCCCCTCATAACTCCCCTACCCCACTTCCTCATCATTTCCAAAGCTATAAAAAGAGGAAAGACTTCAAATAAATTTTTCTTAACGAATTGTTTTGAGTTTATGACAGGGTTTTGGGGTTATTTATCGCAATAAAGGGTCTATTTTTTGAAGCGTTAATGCGGATCAGATTAATTGATGATATATTTTCTGCCGTTCAATTTAATTTCCACATTAATTTAATTCAATAAATAAAAGCTTAAAGCTTTATGAAATATAATAATTTGACACCTTAGCTAAGTTATTAGCGCATCTGTACCTGGTTCGATTCCAGAAATAACCAAACAGTTTTTTATTGAAGAAATTGGTCGCTCTACTTTCACCGTGATAAATTAACGGCCTTCGGAATGGATATTGTGACTAATGTTGAATCTTAAATTAGCTAATAAAACACGGGTGGATATAATAAATTCAGATAATAAACGTGAAATACCCGTTATCAAATAATTAAATCCATAATATGGATTATATTTAATTTCTTTAAAAAAAATTGTATTTTTCTCAGAAATTATTAACTTTGATGGCAATTTATTAGGTTCATAGTTTCAAAACAGGTTCCGAGTCATAAATTCAACTGATAAGAAGTCATTAACAAAAATTGTTTAAACCCCTACAAAAGAAATCGAGATTAAATTATAATTTTATAATTTTTTTTATATATATATATATATATATAAAATAAATTTATATATATATATATATAAAATATATTTAGGTCAATTTTTTCTCACTGGGTCTTAATACACTTTTGCACTACTAACATTTTAACTAAATCAGTAAATCAGGATTAGAAATGTAAAATTTAGATGAAATGTATCCACACTTACTGCGAGAGAGAGAGTATAAAATTATTTAGTAAAAATACCCACATTTCACTCAGATAGGATTTGAAAACTAACATAGTCACTAGACCATCAAACTAGGAGACATAAGTAGTAAGCTATTTTAAAGGAGAGAACAATATTATATCCTTACATTTTTTAATCTTTAGTAGAATTAGTAGACTAAGATTATTGCTATATAAAATTATCATTAATGTTGACCGAAACAACCTGTGTTTGTATTATTCCTATCAGACTCCAATCTATGCCTGCAAGGTCAAATGTTTCCGATGTGTATTTGTGATCACTTTGTTCACTTGATCCTTGATCCACGTCTTGCAACCAATTCGTACTATCTTCATGTTTACACTTTAACCTTTGTCGGTGTGCCACACGTAGACCTCTTAATACCATCCAAGTTTCTGACACTACTACATCCAAACATAACCATTAATTTCGTCTGAAAGAGATCTGGAGCTGTCGATTAATATGATTTGATCCCCACTCGTGCACATTCAAGTGCTTCCTTTCATGTCAATATTAATCAAAGATCAAGAAGAAGTGTATTTTTTTTTTAGGTATAGCTATGATCGATGAGTTTGGGAAACTTATTTATGAAATAATACCACGGTTATACGTGAACCAGCAAAGCTCCAAATGTCTGTGTGTCTTCTACTGAAAAGGAAGACTAAGCTTCAAAATTATTGATATGTTTATAATTCGGTATATTTTCAAACTAAATTATGTATTCTCCCCCTTTTATTAATTTTTCACCCGCATTGCTGATTGTGCGAACTAAATGCCTGGCTCATATGGTATGTGGTTTACTAATGATGGGGAGGTCCGGGTTTGAATCCTGGCTAGCTGTATTGAAGGTAGGCTATCCCTTGCTCTTTTCTACGATTATAAACTTAAATGTGGGTGCATTTACTATGAATTCTACCTGACTCGTCATTATCGTAGTTCTTAGTATATAGCCGATGGTGTAGCCTACTGAGATGCACAGGAAATTAAGTTATTTCTATTTTTGGTTATAACTTTAGAAATAGATTGTCTTGCTAGTTGAATATCTCTAACCATTATTAAGCACGTGACATACTGTTTTTTTAACTATCGTTTTGTCTCCATGTCACACTACCTTATTTTTAACGTATGATATTTTTTGACCGGGAGTAATATGATGAATCTAATGGTTTTCAGTGTGTGTAGACTTTTAGCCACTCTGGTGGCACAGAAAGTTGGCCAAGGTACAACTCTGGAGGTTGTCTACACGTCGTACCCCCAATGAGATGATGTAATGATAGTGATCATGAAGGTATGGCACCAGTAAAAATATTTAAATTTACTTAAGCCTTATTAAGAAAGCCTTTGTTAACTTTAGGATAGTTTCTCTTCTGGAAAAAATACCCATGGTGCCAGCCAGGAATCGAGCCCGGGATCCATAGGTTCGTTTATAACTGTAATGACCAATATAGTAAGGAGCCTGCTATCACACATTTGTTCGGCTATATGCATATGTACAGATTACACCTATTTGATAGGTATGAGTGAGTTTGAATTTAGAGGAATTGAACACTTATTTACTTGAAAAGATAGTGTAAAAACCACATGACTGGGATTCGGACCTCCACTCTCTAGTAGTCGGAAATATAGTAAATTGCGAGAGTGAAGCCCTTAAAATAGTCACCCTCCCAATAAATAGACTGGAAATTGGGAATAGAATCTTGGTCAGGTGTGCTGGGAGTGTTTTCCCTATTTTTCTCCATTAAAATGTGGATACACGTCCCACAAACTGAACCGTAAACAACCCTAACACATAGGCCTAATTAGTATATATGCGTATTGTCCAAAGGTATAATAAAACGTGGTAAAAATAAATAAATAAAATATATTACACTTTCAGATCAAATTGATCTAGTGAGGTGTAATGATTATTTTTGAAGTTCATTTACGCGTTTTATAATTTTATTTAAATGTTCTACATAAATAAAATACTGTTTTTTGGTTTTAGTTCTAATTTATTAAGAGAGAGTCCTCAAATTAAACAGTCGTGTATCAACGGTAACACACAAAGCCTCACATAAAGTGCGTTTAACAACAAGATATAACGCTGCAGAAAAGAGAAAAGGGGGAGAGGCCGGGAATAACGAGAGAGCGAATAAAACACAATTCAAATTAAACCCGTATACATTTCTAGGAGATGGGTTTAGATTCGGGTTTTGCCCACGTCTACTACAGAGGATGTATGTTATGTAACTCACTCGTGTTTTCTGTGCATGAGATGGAGAATTGTAAGGATAATGTAACGTTAAAAACTACACAAAATATCTCAAGAGGTTCCATAGAAACATTAATCGGTAGGGCTATAATTATATGTCATAACTCATAACGCAATAATATTATTAAAAGTGTTTTATAGCACTAACCGTTCGGGTTAATGCTTATGTGCTAATTACACTGTATTAGGAATTAGGAAGTTTTAATCTAGAGCAAGTACACTAGTATTTTCGTGGAGGGAGAGGGGAAAACCATTTAGGATAGACTACCCCCAATGCGCATGGACGGGATCGATCACCAATCTCCCCGTCTTCGGCAGTCTAGTCCAACACAAGTGTAGCGCGTTTGGCCATAAGACCTCTGAAAAGTGGGTATTAAAAACGTTTTGTAAAATTGTAGTTTTACATATGAAAAATCTATATTATATTTTCTCGTGATCCCTCGGAGAAAGGAAGTATTGTTATCGTTAAAAAAAATAATTTGAGCTTAAGATGAATTTTAACGTTTCATAGGATCCTGAGCTTGACAAAGTGGTTTTCACAGTGATGTCTACCTTTATATATGCTTGTCTGTGTCTCAACCTAGAACAAAAACCACTATACCAATCTATATTAATTTTATATCTAGGTTCCCAAAATGGAGTTTATAAATTTGACAGCCAACCATAAAATTAATGGTAGTTTACTCAAGAGCGAAAATATAAATATGGATTTACTAGAAATCGGATAAAATTACTTTCATTAAAATTGATATATAGCCACTTTTTAGTATTACAAACAAAATGGTGCGTCTAATTTTTTCGGATAAAATGGCTTAGAGGGTACTTTAAATAACAGGGAGAAGAGGAGAGCAGGGAGAGTTGTTCTATATGTGTGTAAGAGACCTGCTAAGGAGAAGAGAAGTGCCCTGGAAGTGTAAGGAAGTGTTGTACAGGGCGTACTTTGTACCAAGTGACACACTTGCAACAGAACTTTGAATGTAAGAGAGACTAGGAAATTGGAGGTCATTGGAGTGAAGTTTGTGAGTAGCATGTTAGCTGTCACGAGGAGAAACAAGATTATGAATGAAGTTATCTTGGAAAGAGTGGGGGTACAATGAGTACTTGAGATAGTAGAGGAAGCAAAACTGAGTTGGTATGGGCATGTAATGAGAATGGCGACGGAGAAGATGCCAAAAAAATTATGGAAAATTCAGTATGTAGAGAAAAGACCGCAAGGAAGGACAATAAATAAATGAGAGGAGCAGATAACAGATAGTGTGTAAGGGAGAGGATAAGATTTTTAAGCAATTAAAAAAGGAAGAATGTTAGAAAGATAAAGGAAGATGGTGGTATTTTACTAATCTTACCCGGATATTGGCTGGAAGGACTTGATGATGATTATGATGATGATAATGAATATGGAGAAGAATACTATTAAATTAAGAATAACTTGTTTGAAATATATTTTTAAAAAAACAACTGTTTCCAAACTCTTGGCAAATAAATATTTTAAATTGAGGTTTGAGTAGTGGGTAGTCTAATACTCTTTGGTGGCCTGAGATGAACCCTTTTTTCTCAATATGTTTCTGTGACAGGGTTCAATATTTCATTTGTCCTCTTTGTTGAAATGTGATGTTCTTTTTTTATTATGTTTCTGCAATGATGTCTATTATTTCATTTCGTATATCTTACGAGTTTTAAGTAAATGCTTGCAATGGGGAGGTCAGGGCTATAATTCCGTTTGCATGTACTGAGTTATGTTTTTAATAAATTGTTTCCCACTCTTCCACCCCTCAAATGCAGGTACGTTTCCTTAGAACTTTACATTCCTCATACCTACCATGTAAGTGTAGCTAAATTGTTGTAGTCCTGAAGGGTAATTAATTAGACGTGAGCCCAAAAACACACAATTTTCAATATTTTAAAAGTTAAATGTGTGTTAATACATTTATGTTGGTGAGACTATATAGGAGCGTTGACGGCTTTCCTTCATAGGGCCTTGTTATACTTCTCTTTATCTCTTTTTCTCTCTCCCTCCTCCTCTATCAAAAGCTAGAGCAGAGCTCTGGATGTGGTCTCTCACGCCTGCTATATGTCACCTGTCAGATTCATGACTGATGGATCCGAGTCAGGGAAGTTTTAACTTGGGGGGGTTGGTACGGTACGGTCTGTTTGTTTCCTAAACCACAACACTGACCTGTCCGGTGGTCGGGTAACCGTATGCGACCACCCCTCCCTTTCTCCCACGACTACTAATCATTATTAGAACAGTATTTAATTGACGTGATAGGAATACTACTCTCTAGATATTGCTGAAGCATACTGGAAGCCTGTTATCATTTTTTTTTTGACTCGGTGTCAACCTCTGAAGGTACTACAGTTTTTGTGAAAACTATATTCACTTATTGTCTTATTTGGATATATTTGACCTCATATTTCTCATATTCTAAGGAAACTGAAGGTCATGTAGAGAAAATATTATCTAGTCCCCCTCGGCAATAATTGGTAACAACTTCTGAAATAATTGCAGATTTTGGGGAAGGAAGATGATAGTTTATCATCTTTGGCTATACTTGGTAACATTCTCTGAGGAGACTGAAAGTTTTGTGGAGGAAATATTATATAATCTTTGCTTTGGCTATACTCATGACGAAACAACCGCTGAAGGAGTTGCAGGTAGTTTTATGGAAAGAAGTTTAATCCTATCTTATTTGATTATACCTAGTGACATCATATGACGAAATTTAAAGGTTTGAAGAGGAAATATTATCTTCCTTTTCCCTCGAATATAGTCTGTGACAACATCTGAAAGACTTAACTATATTTTTAAGTAAGTTGATCTTGTCTATTTGGCTATGCTTGGTACCATCATCATAAGAAGCGTAAGCTCTTGCCATTATTTGTCGTGAGTCCTCGTGGCTCAATGAATGTGCAAGTTGATGACATCACCGGAGACTCGGGCACATGCATGCTCAGTGAGACTTCTCTAAGCTGAACACGATATGCTTATTGGTTTATAATCTGATTAAAGAGTTCCCAAACTTTTTAAAACGTAAAAGCACTAACAAAAAAAATGTTTAAGCATAGAATTTTTTCCCCACGCTTATAATATTTAATAGCCTGCTTCAGTGGCCCCATAGTTTAAGGCGTCATTCTCAAAATATACTTTGAGTGCTGATCTATGATAAGGATATCAGGGTTTGAATCCCGTTCAGGTTTATTGAGGGTAGTTTTTCTTATATGGTTTTATACTTTCCCCGTGCAAATGTGGGTGCACTTCTTCTGAATTAATACCTTATTCATCCCCAACTCACTATCGTAGTTATTACATATGTGTATAACCTGAATAGGTAATAAGACGCAATGACAAATAAAAATAGTTAAATTATACACATTCTATAAAAGTATAAAAAATAAGAAATCATATTAATTTTGTAGTCTTACTGTTGAGCACCACTGCCCTAGAATAAGCATGTAGTCACTTCAAATTATGTAGCTGAGTGTAGATATACGACCCAAAAAAATTATATTTCCTAGCTAGTATAAAAACTTGTATTTAATAACGGGTATAAATAATTAATTTCCTTTAAAGAAATTAAATGTGTACGAATCCTTAGGCTAAGCGTGTTTCCTTAGAATACATCAAAGATATGTACTTGCTAAACAAACAATTATAAATACACACACACATATATATAGCTAAATTACCAGATAGAGGTTTTGAATAGTACTCAAATACTATATATTTAAATAGTATTTGAGTACTATTCAAAACCTCTATCTGGTAATTTAGCTATTTTCTTCAGAACCAAACTTCACACCACTACAAAGATATTTGGTTAGTATAATTTGGTGCAAGTATTGGTCATCAACTATTTAATATATATAGTCTAAAAGAAGAAACTAATGACCTTAAAGGAAATATGGAAAAAAAACTATTTGAAAATTGGACCATAATAATTATTAGTCAATGATGCCAACTACCACACACCTAGCCCTGTCAACAAAATGTATTTTAAACCAAATTTAGTTATTTAAGTTGATATAACAGCTAAGATAATTTATTTGAAAAATAAATAATTATTTTTTTAATTCCATGATATTAATTTGTTTTACCCTATGGAACATTTGATTTCTGATTATTAGTTTTAAATATTATATTTATTTTATTGTTTGATCAAAGTATATTAAAGAGTAATAGGCCTACATAATTTACGGCTCTTTACATCTTCATGTTATTCATATAAGAGATTTGAGCAATCGAATACGTGTTACTTTATAATAGAGGTTTAAAAACACTTTGAAATGATAACACATTTATATTTCATCCTGAGTCACGTAGTAGCTAATGGAATTTTGATGGATCACTAACGGTCTATATATTGTACAAGCGTAGTTTTATTGGCTACATGTAGACCCATTCATTACAACTTTATTATATCTTCATCGATCATAACAACATACGGTAAGAAGTTATCGATCATTTCAAAACTCTAGACAGATATATTTGACGACCTTATCTGTTCACAATTATTGTTATAATTATTATTTGAGACACATAACGATGGGCAGATGGTCAAGAACGTCAAGCTCATTAGATTGGGTTTGCTGGCTGAATGGGGAGGTAGGAGTTTGTATCCTGGCAGGGTCTATCTGTGAGCTTCTCGCTAAATTGTTTCCTACTCTCCCTCTACGCGAAAAGAAAGGACATTTCATTTTAAATTATACCTTTACTCATTATATTTGAAGGGATAGAGGACGTCCTTCAATGAAAAAAATAAATAGTCAAAAGTGACTAATAAATAGCGTATAACCCTAACTGGTACGTGGTGTTAAAAATAAAGATTTTATTTCTGCCTAAGGTTTTATGTATGATATACAAACACGAAGTTTATAGATATATATATATATATATTAAATACATATATTAACTGTTTATTCACATATATATATTTAATGTAAACACACATAATTATATACCTACCGTGTTGATATATTTATATATAAATATATATATTTTCAGCGCAAAATATATATATATCGGGTATTTACTGTGCAAATAAGTAAACCAACTATATCCAGATGTATAGTAATACTAGTGGATCATAGCAGCTATGGCTACATATGATTAGACTAAAATATAGAGTTTTCGAATATTTTTATTGGGAAAAACTACATATAACCTAATAAGCTATCACTCAACGCTCTAGATAAAAATATACTCGTCAAATTTATCAACTTTACATAAACCGGCCCCATGGCGTGCACCTGGCTACGGGCTTAGGGGTCACTTGTTCGATTCCCAGATCTGTACCCTGGGCAACGTTCTGTGCCTCCAGGGCGGATAATAGTCTACACATGCAGGTGAACGAACCTGTATGTCATGTCCCTCCCGGTCATATATGCCATATGATAAAAAAAAACACCACTCTACATTGCTTGTGAAACAGTGGTTGTTAGAGATTGAGTGTGAGTGTGAGTGAGTTAATGTGATCGTGTGGGTGTGAGGGAGTGAAAGTGATAGAGTGTGTGTAAAAGATCTGAAGTGGGACAGAGATAGTGTGTGAGTTAGAGAAAGATGGGATATAGATAATGTGTCTGAGTGTATGAGAGAGAGTATTTGAGAGGATGTGTGAGATAGTACAGTATATGAAAAAGTATTTGTTTGTGTGAAACGAGGTGTAAGTAAAAGAGAATTTGTGTGAAATAGTGTGTGAGATCTAAATTGTTTGTGATAGAGTGTGTGAAAAAAGTGTTTAAGAGGAAGTGTGTGTTAGAAATAGTGTGAGAGATCAAATCTGTGAGAAATAAAGGTTGTGTGATAGAGTGTTTGAGAAAGTAAATGTTTGTGAGAGCGATTGTGAGAAAGATTGTGAGTGAGAGTGTGTATGCGAGAGAAAGATTAGGGTAGATATTATGAGAGAGAATGTGAGATCTTGAGTGTGTGTGAGAGATTTAGTTTGTGAGTGAGATAGAGCTAGAGTGTGTTAAAAAGAGTGTGAAAGAGAGATATTCTAAGTAATGTAATGTGTGTGTGTGAGAGAAAGAGAACGCACGTGTGTGTAAGAGATATTATGTGAGAGATAGTGTGTGTGTGGGAGCGAGAGAGCGAGTGTGAGAAGATAGATAGAGTACACAAAATATTACTTTGGAATATTATCCATTCAAAACCGAGTGGTAACATTAAAATATAATTAAACTTATTTATATTGAAATATGATTTGAAAAAAAAAAATACACACAAAAACCTATAATCAAATTATTATTATTCAAACACATTTCAAAAGCATTTGACCAATTTTTGAATGTATAATACAAACCCCAAACCTATTTAAACATTATATCGTTTCATGCGTGAAAAAAAACGTAAGAAAATATTTTTTCAAAGTATATTACTTAACCTTTTACGTTGAAAACTCTACTCATTATTGTTTATTTAAATGCGCATTAATAATAACAACATTCCAATAAAAATGAATTTTTACCCAGTTTAGGAAATTAATTCCCTCAATCAAATAATATAGTTAAAAGGTGTGCGAGGACCAGCTATTATAACTCCCTTTTGTGATCAGAGGTAGATATTCAATAATAAAGAAGAAAAAAAGTATCAAAGAAAATAAAGCTATACATGTATAACTTACTATCATTGATTTGTTTAGTGCATTCTTAATTTTTCCATAATTTGTATATTTTTTGCACCATACAACTTAAGTAAGACGGGTGTTATTGTTTTTAACCAAGATAAATATTTTATTTACAGAATGAATTAATATTTTTAACCAAAAAGTAAAATTTCCTTACAGGTATAAAACATTGCACAAATATGGGTTTCCATAGTTATAAAAAAAATGAAAGCTTAAAATCAGTTGGTAAAATAAGGTTTTCTTTGTAAACTAGTCAAATTAATATTTTTGACAAAATCCTGAACCCCTAACCTTAAAGCTGAGTGGTCGTTTGACAAAATTGGTTACGACATTTTCTCGTAAATATATATAGATTTAGCACCACGTCTTACTAAGCCTTCGGGTTATACGCCTCATAATTACAATTACCGGAAAAAAGCCCTATAAAATTATATATAAAAACAGAAGCAAACATATTTAAATACAAAGAAGATGAAGGGGAAAAAAATCTGCAATCAAATATAAGAATATATATTTTTAACCTAATAGAATCGGTTTGTTTGATAGATAAATAAATAATTAACGTAGTTTATCTATTTGTTGCAGCATACCACTAAAGCAAGAGTTTAGTTTGTATTATTTGTAGGCAGAGGGAAATATTTAATTAACAGATAAACATTCAGTCACAAATCAGGGTTTCCATGGTGATGTAAACAAAGAATAAAAAGCAGAAAATAATCTGGAAAAATAAGATTTTCGTTGGAAACTGCTATTTATTCCGACATCCCGGACCCCTATCCTTTAAAATGAGAGATCCTTTGTCAAAAATCTTTTGAGCCACTCCCTCGTAATTTCTTATGATGGGAAAGGGCTTATCAAATTATAATATATAATATTTATACTGTTTAAAGCCTATCTATTTAACTAAATACTATAATTTTTAAAGTGTAAAAGATTTTATTTTTCATAATGGTTAGAATAAAAAAACAATATTCAAATATTAATGATATTTTCATTGTAATTAGGTTCTCTCCTATAAATGAACTAGAAGAAAATAAAACCTGTTTAAAATATAAAGCAAAAGAAGAACAAGATGGGTAAATTGGAATATAATGAATGACTACTCTAAAATCTTGATGATTGAAGTTACATCCATATTGAATGAAAGAAGACAAAAAAAAACACAACCTACACAACTCTCTGTCTTGACCAGACATGTAGAGCATATGTTTGATTGAATCGATGTATGTTGGAAATATTGTATTTAATATTCCTAGTGAAACTTTAATCAAATTAGTGAATAGACTTTTAAATAGACACTAAACAAGTGTTCTAGCAATATTACTCTTATTAGTTCTTTAAAAATGTGTATAATTTGAATAATAAATTACCTAAATCTATATTCTTTAAATTGTAAAATGACACCTGGACACGGGAATCCAAACCGGGTACCTTGCTTACCACGCCAATTCTCTAACCACTGATTTATTCAAGAATTGTTCCGTTGCCCAAGACAAATTTTCACTCATATTTTAAGGCAAAGTCTGCGATGGACGTGTGGAAATCGTCAGCTACAAAACTTTAGTTTTCGTATAATATTTTCACTAACTTACATGTATGAGCTATTTCCATTTCATACATTTGAATTACATTATTAAACTTTCTATTTCATTAAAAAATCACAGGGGGAAATGTATTGGTGTATGTAACATTTTCCTATAAAAATAATACATGATTTATAACAAAATAACAAAAAATCTATATTATTCACTAGTAGGCTAAAACCCAGTATAGTAGGGCGCAAAGGGGTAACTGGTGGAAGGGGTAAGTACCTTGTAGACGCGCGGAGGTGCGGGGATGTTGTTCCCGCGGTGGTGGGGGTATAATTTCGTAGTAATCAGAATACTGAGGCATCGAGGGGAAATGTACTTTGGTGGCTCGCGGGTTGAAAGGGGTATCTCCCTCCTGTAGTGCATCAGAAT
>CABEEJ010001600.1:0-30000 GCA_901482245.1 Timema douglasi
GGCATTAACAAGCCACCTACTTCCTCTGAAAGTCGCTTCTGACACTCAGAGCTAGTAGTTCAAGGCAAACAAGGGAGCTGCTGCTGATTAATCTTATTGATTGCTTAAGATAAAAACAACTTTGTAAGTCCATGTTAAATTATCAAACATTGTCTATGAGTTTATAGTTAAATTTGAGCAAATTATTGACACAAAAATATGATTTATAATAGTGTATTCAAAATCAAAAACGGTGGTGGCTGGATTTTTACTGGACCAAGGAAACTAAAATAGATATCGCAGGTGGTAAACACTTCCATCCCTCACAACAGTCAAGTGCATAGAAGCGGTGATCATATTCTTCATCATTAAGGATAACAATAATAATATTTAGCACCGCGTCTTACTACCCCCCTGGGTTATACGCTTTAAGTACTAATTACTCTAATGGACTAGGAATTTGGAAGGTTGAAATAGAGGACGTGAACCCGCATTTGCGTGGAGGGAGAGTGGAAAACCATTTAGGAAAACCCACCCCCAGTTCACCCGACCGAGACTCGAACCTCGATCTACCCGTCCTCAGCGGTTGAGCTCAACACGACAAACGCGTTAGCCAACTACGCCACCGAGGCGGGTATATCAAAAACAGGATATAAACAATTACTTCTTCACAACAGTTAAGTGTATAAGAGCTGTGATCTCATTCATCATCAAGAAAGACAACACATACAAGATATAAAAATGGCTTCTTTACAACACTTAAATAAAAAGGAGAGGCGATCTCCATTTTCACAAAGTAAGACAATATAAAGGTAATTAGACATTGGCTTTCTGACAACATTAATTCGCATAGGAGCGATGTTTATATGGTATTTTATTAGTTATTGCATATTACGTGCTCTTATATTTATCATGACATTCACTGTAATTGAAGTTATTCTTTATCAGAACTCTATTGCATATATTCATATATCTTTACATTTAAATACTTTTAAAGATTCATTTTTCATTAATTTAATATTTTTATATGTGAATTATAATATTTTATGATTGTGTAATGTCTTTCTCATTAGGCTCGATATTATCATTAGGCTAGTAGTAGGCAAATTTACCTTAAATTTGCATCATTAACAATTAAATTCGATCTCCTATAAGAAATAATTTGCCATAAAAGGTTAACGTTTTATAGAGCGACCAAGTGTATCTACGGTAATAAAACGGCCAAACAAACCCTTCTACCAAATACCTGCGAAAAGAAGAAAACATTTTAAAATACTGCAATTTAGGCAATGACTCTCCTCTCTCCAGTTGTCACTGGACAGTGTAAAGTGGTCAGGGTTTTAGGCCCTTAGCTCTCAATTTTCATTTATAAAATTATATTAGTTTTTCCTTTAGTTTACATATTAATACACTCAAGCTACTGAGAGTACTAAACTGATAAATACATTGTTCTTTTCCATTCATCTAGGCCTAATTTACTTATCTTTATTACTATCAAATGGTTAATTATAAGAAAGTGTGGGGTTTTATGGTAATTATAAGTTATGTAAATAATAACCAAAGTTGTAAGCAATATATGTTTTAAATTTCAATTCATTAACTTCATTTTCAGGCCTTTAAANGTTGTAAGCAATATATGTTTTAAATTTCAATTCATTAACTTCATTTTCAGGCCTTTAAATTTATAATATAATAGTTTTTCATTATTTAAAGTCTTTGTTGGAATATTTGAGTCATCCAAATTTATTACTTTTACTTTTCATCTATAAGCATCGTGCTTTGTATCAATAGCTGAACCCGGAAGCTGGGAGATGCACCTGTTCTGGCACGTGCAGTCTTTCAGGGGAGGGGGAGGTTTTGGCGCGGACTACTGGCCAATCAGTGCCTTTGGCTTAGCGTCTGTGTTTGACCTTATCTGTAAGGAAAGCGTCAGACGCGGACATTGAGCGATTAGCACGCGAAGAGTAGAGACGGGACTAGCCGTTTAGAACGTAAAGAGTAAAGACGTGTACTCTCAATTTCACTTATCGACGCGTGTTGAGTCTCGAGATGGGAGAAAGTAGAGGTAGCCCAGGTGGCTAAATAGCTATCTTTAGCTATGTATTAATTATTTAATTTTTTTAAATTAAAATATCCTTGGTAATAGTATGTAAAAGATTTATTATAATAAAACTTCTAATTCAAATGCTACGATAAACAACCTCTTTATTAAATCGACTGTATACCTCTACCCCCACCATTATTTAATCAACCCTGAGATGCTCTACCGAAACTGACTGCCGTGGACAAGACATCGTAAGAAGATGAGGTTGGTCATCAAATCAGCTGACCGGAGAACGTGACGGAGCAGGTGACTGGGTAAAAAAATGGCGTCACAACGTGGGGCTTCTCAACAACAGCTGGATAGATGACTGGGTACAAAAATGGCGCCCAGCGTGGGGCTTCTCAACAACAGCTGGATAGATGACTGGGTACAAAAATGGCGTCACAACGTGGGGCTTCTCAACAACAGCTGGATAGATGACTGGTTACAAAAATGGCGCCCAATGTGGGGCTTCTCAACAACAGCTGAGCTGAGCAGATGACGGGGTACAAAAATGGCGTCACAACGTGGGGCTTCTCAACAACAGCTGAGCAGCTGACTGGTTACAACAGACCAACAGAGAGATTATTTGGGACTGCTTTTGTGTGATTAAGGAGAAGGGATTGTTGAGAGAATAAACATTTTTAGTATTCCTTTGGAAGGGGGTAAGGGGGGGGGGAAGGAGGCAGTACACAAATGTCCTGTAATAGTTCACTAAAGAATAGTCAAGGTAAACTGCTATTGCCCGCAAAATTGTGTTAAGAAAGGTAATTACTCAAATATGTGGACAGCACAAGTGTGAAAAGTAGGTATTTAAAAAACCTTCCTCGTAGAGGCAAAAATCAAATACCTAACGGCTCTGAACTGATTCACCATATGTTTGAAATATATTAAAAAAATTTAAACAGTAAGACCAAAAGAAAATAAATCATTACAAAGCGCTACACAAAAATGTAATTTTTAAATGTAATAATTAGTATTAAATATGTTATATATTAAAACGGCGAACATATTGTAATCTTTACAAGATCATCTATAGCAAGTCATTATGACAACTACAAATTATCTGCTACTTAAAATTAATGGTTTTTGAGATAACTAATTATCTAATTCCTTTAGTTAAAACGTCAATTCTATCGGATTAAAAAATATTAACAGTTAAAAAAATATATTTTTGAAATTATAACATAGCCAGAATCTGTTATTTGGAGTCAACAGTTCAATTTATGTAAAAAGTTCCAAGACTTCAACACTCTTAAGGATATTCCAAAAGCCTACTGTCCTCATTTCTTCTCTCTGGGCGATCTCAAAAGCGATACTATTCTCATTAAATCCGTAAAACTACTATCCTCACACACTCACTGTAAGGGTTATCCTCATTTTATTACTTTAAGGTATTAAGGGCGGGATGAAAAAAAGTATAGTGAATTCTTAGTGGACCGATAGTATGGTCCCGAGCAAACTATCGCTCCACCTTTTAACCTATGATGACGCAAGGAAACCCATGCTAGTGTTGACAAAGCATCCACTTAGTCAAGTTCTTGCATACGGCCCGATTTACACAATCCAAGAGCGCCAAAGAACCAAGTCTTTCGCTTATTTTAAAAGGCCTGTAAAATAAATATATGGCTATATATTATAGTAATATTTATTTAAATTACAAATTCCTTAAATTTTAGTACGTTATCAAAGTCTTGATAAAATGCAACACACAGAGGTAGTTACAAAGATATAGATAATATTTTAAATAACTATCCTATTATTAATCAGATTTGACATCTTCAAGACACAAACTGTACTAGAGAGCTAATGGCCTTTGTTACATATTTTAGAATATCATATTATATAGATGGACGTCTTATTTATAAAATTCAACTTATTATTTATAGTGATTGTTCAGTGAGATAACTAGCGATAGATTTAAAAATGACTTTCCTCTAGTCTATAATATCTCCTTCGGTTAGAAATTACAAACGTTAAATAACATGTAATTTGATAAAGGTATTTTTTTTAATGGTTAATATCCATGCTTTTTCATTTACTCAAACTTTTCAATTAAAAACCGTAATTTAAAAAATTGTGTACGTTCTGTTCCAACCAAATATAAAACCTTCCACGGCTAATAATACTCTATTCGTAAGTTATTTACTTAAAAATAAAACTCAGATGGTTACAAAATCTAGTGTTCTCTTTCCATTGTCAATATGTATTTTGCAGCACATGAATCACTTTTGACATATTGTGTCTGTTATGGCAACTTTAACATAAATATAGCGAAATTTGGTCAAACTTCGTTATTCGCTGGATGGTTTAAGAGCTGAGTATCGTCACGAATCTCATTTAATTGAAATATTGATTAGTTTTATGTGGAGGTCCGTTGCTTGTATGCATGTACTTTCTGTTTCTATAAAATCTAGACCCCACGTATAAAGTATTCATTTTGAATATACCAGGACTAAGAGACCTTCTCACACCACAGATAAATGATAGTTTAGGTAGAATAAAATTGAGACTAATGAAATTGTTTTAACATAACATAAACAGTAAAACTAATTGAAAATAATTATTTTTAAAGATTAAAAACCCATCTATTTGGTATCAATCTCACCGTTTCCAAGTTAAGAATTCTGAAAACAATATCTCAATAATTTCATAGTTTGAACGTAAGCGTATATTTTATTCACCGGTTAATTAGCTGTGGGACGAGTTCTTGAAGTGGAGTGGGAGTCTGAGAAAATACTAGTGTTATTACAGTTTTCATAGCATAATATTATTTTCACAAAAAAAATAATATATATATTGCTTTAATAGGAACATAGAATTTACTTTGTTATACATTGTGATCTCAACCATTCTTGAATAGTTGTCATTAGATTAATGGAATTAAATGAGGAATTTTAAATGAATAAAAGATGTTTTTACTAAATTCAAGAACTATTAGGGTTGTCATGTGACGAAAGTTAAACACAAAATTTCTACTTAAGAAGTTTTTTTTTTACCAAAACATTTTTTGCTCTAATAAACTGCGCAAACACTGGCCTATTTTCACGTTCCCATATACATTACCTTTGGGTGGGATAATAATTAACGTGGGTAGGCTTTATATTTCTCCGATTTTTATGATCAAACATTCTTTTGACCCAAATAGATTAAGTATGGGCCTATTGTTTTAGTATGTTCTTATTTTGGTAGGAAATCCGCAATTGATGGTTACTAAGTTTCTCGAACAAATTAAATTTATTCACACATCAAGTCGTGCTATCTACAGCTGTCACTTTTAATAGATATTATCATTACCTATAAAATAACACTACTAATAAAGTAGAATACTACCGATGTTGGTCTCAAATAGATTTTATTGAATTTTCTAAACTTTATTTTTTTCATCGTGTATTTAATTTCTGTTCAACTTACATGTATATATACTAACTACGCTAATAATTTATGGAAAAAGGTTTAATTTAGGGAAGTGCAACCACATTTGCTTGGAGAGAGAGTGGAAAACAATTTAGGAGAAACCACCCTGGACTGGAATTCAAACCCCGATAACCTTGTCATCGACAGTTTAGTCTATTGCGATTGAAGCCTTAGACCAAGCGACCACTGAAGCAGGTTTCTAAACTGTTCTTCCAAACAATATCAGTCTATATATAAGTTTAGTTTAATAGTTACTAAATATTTGTTATGAGCATCACAGCATTTGTCAAGAAACTCTTTAAATGAATATAAAAACTATTTTTCAAATTACTCAATGCTATTGACAATTATTAAAGAGTTGTTGTGTTTACTATGTGTAGAAAATTTAATTAATCAATAGAATTAATGTTTAATCTTTATTTTTCAAGATGTAATTTAGGTAATAGAAACTGAAAAGGTACGGAAGAAGCTTAGCTCACGTTCGTTTCCATAACGCTTAAGTTTCTCTGGAATGCAACAAGAGGTATGTATCATAGTATACACATGTGGATTACGATCACAATGTCTGCAATTGTTTGCGGCATGTGTGCTGCATATTCTGATTATCTAATGGCTATCTGAACAATGTATGGTAGCTATGAAGAAGTTTTCTGACTTCCATTCAATAATTGAGTAGTTATTTTCCCTCTGATTATAGGTATATATAGTTGCGGTTAAGTTCAGAGCATTACAAAATTATTCGCGAGAGAGTAATTGTGTTCTACTTTTACAATCATATTTTCATAGGAAGGGCCTTCTTCTATAGTTGGTTTCTAGATATATTTTCGTGGATTCATACGTAAAATAAGTTTTGATATAATTATATTATAATTACCTATGCTATAGGACTAATAAAATAGTAGAAAGTATTCAATGTTAACCTAAAAATTAATGTGTTTGTAATGTCAAGGCTCTTTCTTTGAAAATTGGTTTTTTTTTTCAAACGCAGAGTTAATATATATTTTATTATATGCTGATATTAATAATTTTTATTTTTTGAGACTAGTTTGAATTATCTCTTTCTTCCTTCCAACTCTATTAAATTATTTAAAATTCTTCCCTTTATGGAGCATATTTATGATGAATTAATTTAACTATCCACTAAACAATAATATTTAAAAAAACAAGCTCAAGAGTTATAATAGCTTTTTGAAAAAAAAAATATTCATAAACTGTTTATTTATTTTTATATTAACTTTACCAAAATGTAATATTTATTATAAATTAAATTGAATCTTTTTTTTTTCAGGAATTCATATATCAGATTTTTATTGTTATATCCCTTTTAATAATAGATATGTTTTTATTAATTTATTTAAAATATTATGATATATTAAACTTTTACTTCAACCTAGTGTCAACTTCGCAAGAATATATGTTGCATGGTATACATGTATTAATGTTAAGGTGTATTAAATAAAAATGTTTAAAGTGTAGAAAAATGTTTGAATTTTATTTTTTATAAAAGATGCAAAATTTGTGAAGGTTATACAAGGAAGATGTAAAAGTCTTGATGTTTCATAATTTGAAAATAAAATAAAATTTATAAAAGGCATTTAAATAACAGATGGTTTTTACGTGAAGGGCTAGTAGCCCATAGAATCTCTCCTCCCCCCCCCCCTTCTATTGGGACCGGATGTATCTGAAAATGTATACATATCCTACACAGGTGCAGTTTACATCTATTAAGTAGTCAGCTTATGAGGTCGACGTTTGGACTTCAAGGCCTGTACTCACCATTAATTAATAAATCAACCAATTAAATACATTGAATATCTTTAATCTGAATATATAACTATGGAATGATTTTCGATTAATCAGTTTCACAGATTTACTCAAAGGAGCCTACTGGAGTGCTGAGATGGGTTCCAAATGTACAGAAATCTCACATTATATTTGTTATTTCAAATTATCGTCCTTACTAATATGGCGGATAGAGGTAGAAACATACCGTTATATCAGTAAAAACCATACATTTTAAGATTTAAATAGGCCTATATATATTTATTTTTTTAGAAAAAAGGGAATTAGCTGGTTTTTCTAAATATAAAATAGGCCTTTCCTTCAAGTAGCTCTTAAGAATCGGAAACAGTTTAGGTTTAAAAAATGTTTACTTTTGGCTATTTATTGAAGTTAATCGAGAGAAAAATGTATTTTTAATACTAACTACAGACGTACAATAAATGTATATACAATTTACTGTATGTGGGTAGTTAGTATACAATTTATTGTACGTGTGTTGCTAGTATACAATTTATTGTACGTTTGAAACTGATTAATCGAAATGGCTTCTGAATTTTTTGCCTACGGATTTTATCAATAGATTTTTTTTTTAAATAGAGATGCTTTTTTCTAAGATATGTGGCTAACTAGTTTTTGGTACAATGTTAATTTTAAATATTTTGGTGGAAAACAAAAGGTTTAAGGTGAGTTTGTGTTATCCTTATATATAATTTGATAAGCCCTTTTTCGCTAATAGAAATTACGGGGAAATGACTTAACAGATTTTGACAAAACGACCACTCATTTTAACGGTTAGCAGTCCAGGATTTTGGGGAAAATAGACATTTTACATGAAAACCCGATTTTCATAGAGAATTTTAAGTTTTTTATTTTTCGTTTAATCACCATGGAGACCGTTATTTGCTGCATGACTGTAGATCTATAAATAAAATATATCTCTTTTGCTAAAAAAATAATAAATCAATAATTATTTGTTGGTCCGAACACATCACAATTTTCTCTTTGGATGAATATTTCTCTTTCAATGCTGGTCATAACACGTCTTAATTGCCTAAACTGGGGATTAATTTTTTTTATTGGAATGTTGTTATCGTTAATTCACTTCTAAATCAACAATATTGAGCATAATTAGAAAATTAAAAAGTTAAGTTGTTGAATTCTTGAAAATATTGTCTGCGTTTTTTTCACCCATTATAAACTTATGTTTAAATATGTTTTGCTATATATTATAATTTATAATCTCAAAAACAATCAAATGATCTTGAATAATGTTTAAAAAAATAGCGAATTTAGCTTTCTAAGTATGAGTTTTTATGCTAATTTTTATCTGGTTTTGATGTTCGTTTTAGCAAATAGTAACACAATACAAATACATAAGTTAATATGTTTTCATTTTACCGCTTAATTTTGAGGATGTTATATTTAAAAGCAATGTTTTTTGTACCCCATCTATTTTTCACATTCTCACAAACACAGAAGTTCAGTTATATTTCCATGTTGATAATTTTGAAGTAATTATATTTCAAAGTACCTTAATATTTGAGTACCACATATATAGTTTAACATTATCTCTATTTATCAGAATCTATCACGCTCTCACAAATTCTTTCACACTCTCTCCACTCACATACACACATGCACACACTATAAAACACTCTATATAATATAACATTTTCTCATTTTCTCTCTCATAATTTATTTATTTTAGTCACACACTCTCACCCCTCAAATGCACTCTTTATCCCACAATTTATCTCACATTATCATCTTTATTATACTCTCTCTCTTTAGCTCTGTCTAAAACGCTCTTTCTTTCAACCGCTCTCTTATCTCTCAAACGCTCTCAAACGCTCTCACTCTCAAAGTCTATCTCTCTCAAACACTCTCTCTCTCGAATGTTATATTTATTGAGTGCTTTCTCTCTCAAACTCTCTTTTTCCCAAATTCCCTCTATCTCAAACTCTCTCAAACTCTCTAACTCAAACTCTTTCTCATATTAATCTCACTATCTCAAAGTCTTTCTCATCTCAATCTTACTATCATAAACCCTTTCTCATCTCAATATCCCTATTTCAAACTATTTCTCATCTCAGTATCACTATCTCAAACTCTCTCTCAATCTCACATTCTATATCTCCAACTCTATCTCTCTCAAAACCCACTGTTTTACAAACGCACTCTCCTTCTCTTTTTCAAACGTGCTTTCTTAATTTATCTCTTAATAATTCTTTCCCTCAAAAATTCTCTCTCTTGTATACTCTCTCTCAATCTAATTTTCTCTGTTTAAACTAATCTCTCCCTCTCTAACTTTCTTTCTCAAGCTCTCTCTAATACGCCCTCACATGTTCTCTCTCTTTAACACCATATCTCTACCAAAATTTTACACTCTCTCTTTCTCACACACTTTATCACGCATTCTCCCAAACATATTATCATTCTCTCACACAATCTCTTTCACTTTATCTCCCACATTATTTCTCTCACACACATTCTCTTTCCTCTCACAGACACACACACACATACTTTTTCTCTTCTCCCAGTGTTTCTCTCTCTAACACATACACATACGCTCACTATCAATCGTTCACACTCACTCGATTTCTCTTAATTGATCATTCTCAGTTTCTTATATTCACTTTCTCACACTTCATACTCACTTTCTCACATTCACACTTACACTCTCATTTTCACATTCACCCACGCACTTACACAATCACACACTCAAACACCTACGCTCTCAATTTCACAATCATATTTTATCATTCTCTTTATATATGTTTTGATAAGCCCGTTTCCAGTAATAAAAATCACGAGGAAACGACTGAAAATAATTTGACAAACGAACCCTCATTTTAAAGATTAGTTAATCAGGATTCCGGTAAAAATAGTGGACTAAAACTAAAACCCAATATTCCTAGATAATTTTTCATCTTTTCCTTCTGTGTGGGCAGTGGTTCATCTGTACAATCATTCTTTGTTTACATCATCATGGAAATCATGATTTGTATATAGCTGTATATTAGTAAATAAAATATTTGTCTTCGTTTAAAAATAACATCATCTCAATAATTGTTACTTGTGTGGTTTGGTGTAATGAATAGATAAATATCTGGGATAGGGGTCGTTTTAAAGCTCTCATCAGGGCGAGAAAGGAAAAAATATACGTTTTTATTTAAATTATACATCGAAAACTATGCACCAAAGAAACGTTTATAGTCTTTTACGAGTAAACTTTTAACTAAAATGTGAGTGAGGGCTTATTATATAGATTCTTTCCTAATAAAAAGTTTAAAATACATTTTAGTGCAAAAATCTGCAGCCATCACTGCAATAGCCCACTAGTTACATTGAATTTTAAAGCGAAAACGATGCAGTGTTAAGACAGTATGGTAAAGGGCTAGCACTCCTTTCACCAATGTTAGCAAACCAAAGCAGGTATACAGATGAAGGAAGTAGTTTATAAGATGGGGAATCAAAACGCGCCTTAAAATAGGCTGATAAAAAATAAATCACCATATAGACTCGACATTTCAGGAGCATGGTACGCAAACCAATACCTAAATTCGTCAATTTTTTTTTCTGGGGGTAGTTTTGTTTTTCCGGTGATCGGTTTTAAATACGGTTCCTTGAGGGGGTTTTTTCCTAAATTGTTTTCCACCCCACCTCATTAATGTGATTAAATTCCAGATGGGTACTAAAACATGGTAAAAAAAATAAACATCGTGTATCTTTAATATTCCGTTTATATATTTACAGGAATGAGTCTAGTAATTGAAAATATTTTTGAACTTCAAATACATGAAATAGACATGAATAATTGAATGCGTTATTGAACATAGTTTAATAGTTGAGACAAACTCACTAAGGACACTGAGTATCCCTATATTCCCTTTGAAATAGACCTATTGATAGTTTCCTTGTCGAACACAATGCTACAGGTAGTATTTAAAAGTTTTCTCTATTTTATGTTTAAAAAGAAACCCCTGAATGACTCACTCACTCATCACTACATCTCACACTTCCCACGAAGCTAGAGGGCTGAAATTTGGGATAGATGCTCCTTATAAGCTAATTAGGAAGTAAAGATGTTTCATTCCGATATTTTATGATTAAACAGGTGAAATCGGGGTAGCTACCCTAATCATCAATATTGCTTTGAATCTCTTTTTATTTAAGCATTTAGAGGCTAATAATCCGATAATTTGTTCTAATAATGCCTTCGAACAAATATAGCAATTGTTTTTAACCCCGTAGATGCTTCTAAGGCGTTTAAAAAATTAATACAGATAATTACTTAAAATATATAATTACGTTTTAATATGCAACTCCAATATACAGTAGAAGCCTTTAGTTTATATTTTGCTGAATTTTGTGGTGTTTTTAGTGTCTGTGTGAGTGAGAAGGCCCGGCCCAGGGTGGTGTGTGGTGGTAGGGAGTGGTTGGAGGGGAGGCGAGACCTGTCCAGCCATGCTTAGCTGATAACGCCCCAGGCAGTAGGAAAGGGTGCCTGCTGAAAATAAAACTCCTCATGAGAAACGATAGATGATCACCTCCTCGTGATGTTTCTAAAGCAGCGCTAAAACCACGCTATTAAACTTCAAACAAAAATTCCTCGTTTTCATCCAAGAATAAATAATAACACAATATTCCGTATGAAGAACGGGGATTTAGCTAGTTTGGGATACAATCCTTTATTTAAAGAAGTGCAATACTAGCATTACGATTAGGAATGGTGTAATTATTCGTGTTTCATTTGTTGCTTAAGACAAAGAGTAATCTCAATTCAGTGCTACAAAAACATGGGGACATGATTACGGTTACAAAGTGATCAAAAGTCCTTTTGAACAAAAATATGGGAAAATTATTTAAAATTGTTACAATACAATATTAAAAATGTTATAATATAATGTCAACGCAAGGTGTATATATTTTTTTTAGGACCCAGTTGGGTTATTGTGTTCAATGTCTTGAATCATTCTTGTTGCCACGTTTCGTGTGTGGTATTAGCCTGGGTGCGTAAAGCGCGGAACTCCGCTTGTTTCTATATGGGGTCCGCGCGGATAATACCTTTTTTCTCTTTGCCCATTTTTAGCACCTATTGGCTGAGAATTAACCTTGTATGAATTATATCAGTATTGTACCCTAGGGAATGAGTCACTAAATACATGTACTATTGAATGCTCTGGCAAGTACCAATATGGAAAGTACCGGTAATAGTACTATTTTGTGTAGACAACTGTATGTTAGCCATCTACCAATGTAATCAAATAACCTTTCTATTGCAATTTATTATACTATGTCTCTTAAATAATGTTCTTTAGTCCCAATCAAGCAAGTTAGTTTAAATTATAAATGTGTTAACAATAATATATGTATATCATTTCCATTAAACGTTTGTTTATAATTACCTCACTGTTTTTCTTTTATAATCACCTGACTGTAGCCTGGCGTCAGTCCAGCTGTTTTGTAATTTAACATTGCTCTTCAAGCCTACTGCATTTGATCTAGACCGTGTAGTTTTGCGACAAGGTTCTTAAAATTTGGGAAAGATACATAGTAAAACTGCACCACATGGAAAAATCGACTGGAAAATCTAGAGATTGATGCAAAAGAAAAGTTAGGGGAAGATTTAAAAGGATCAACCATTTTAATGAGTGAAATTAGAGAGAACCATAAAGTTCATGAGAAGAACGAAATCTCTTGGAGATGACAACATACCCACTGAAATTCTTAAGGAACTGGTACACAACGGACTAATGGTTCTGACAAAACTTATAAATATGGTTTACGAAACAGGACAACAGCCCAATAAATTTATAGACCTTTTATAGACCTAAGCATGGTGGCTCTATTGAAGAATAAGTAAGCCAAGAAGTGCAATGACCACAGAACCATCATCCTCAACTATCATGTGGTGAATATCGTGGCAAGCATATGCAACCGGTGACCATAACCGAAAATAGAAAGTGTGATGAAAGAATAATAATTTGGATTCAGAAAAGGAACCAGAGATGACATTGGTATATTGAAAATCATTTCATAGAGAGTGCTGAAGCCAAGAGTTTTATTTGTTTGTCAAAAGGCGTTTGATAGAGTGAAATGGAAGATACTGATGGAAATACTTAAGAAGATTGGTATCAAATGGAGGGGCGGAAGGCTTATTTGCAAATCTTTATCTGGGACAGTGAGTAAATGTGAGGCTGAATGATGGAGATACCAACAGCGTAGAGATAGAAAGAGGAGTGAGACAGAGATGTTGTTTGTCCCCTTGTTTGTTTAAATTTTATGGTGAATGGACGGCCAGGGAAGCTCTTGAAGTACGTGGAAATTTCATGATAGGAGGACGCGTCATCAACATAATAAAATATCCAGGCTATCTAGCATTGTTGTTTAGAAATAAAGAAGAGTTGCAGGAAATGATGGAATGGCTAGTGGAGATAGGGAGAAAATATAGCGTGCAGATTAAGATTGAGGAGTACAATACGATGGTGAGTTAAAAAATGTAAAGCCATATAAAATCAAAATTGGAAACCAGGAGTTGGAAAACAGCCATTCAAGTACCTGGAAAGTCTGCTAACAAAAGTTGCCTGCTGCACTAAAGAAATAAGGTCGAGTATAGCCATGGATAATGAAGCCTTCAACAAGAAGAAGTTATTGCTGATAAGAAAGTTGAATTAGTAACTGATTAAGAAGCTGATGAAACATTACATTTGAAGCATCGCACAGTATGGAACAGAAACTTTGATTCTTAGGAAGATGGAAAGTTAATACTCGAAGAGCTTTAAAATGTGGTGCTGGCGAAGACTTTAGAAGATTAGATGGACAGACAGGGTGATAAATGAAGAAGTCCTAAGAAGAGTGCGTGAGAAGAGAACTATTTTGTATGGGATTACTCAGTGCAACGCTAACTAAATCGGACACATCCTTAGGAGAAACTGCCTTATACACGACATAATAGAAGGAAATGTTGAGGGAAAGACGAGCTTAGGAAGGAGGATTCAGATAATAGATGACTTGAAAGAAAGAATAAAATTATGGGAGGTGAAGGAGCAGGCAAAGGACAGAGTGCATTGGTGGTCTAAGTTCAAAGACAAAAGGAATGGACCTGTAGTGAGACATAATACCTAGTAAGAATAAGAATAGTAATAGTAATATGTTTTCTATTTCAGAAAGCATCCAACCCTGTATGAAATATTTTAAGCTTATAGTATCTTACTACAAGTTCAGGTTATTCATAGAGGTACTAATTAAGCTAAAGGTTAGGGGTTGGAAAAGTTGACTTTTGAGGAAGTGTAGATGCATTTGCGTAGATAGAAAGTGAAAAACTATTTGGACTATCCACTCTTAATGTAATGGAACGGGATCTGATTCCCAATCTCCTCAGCATCGACAATTGAGCTTATTGTGAAAGCTACGGGACAATCGAGCTCCGAAGTGTCTTAAGATCATATAGCCAGTCAAAATCAACTTCTAAAACCTTTCGAAGAGAACGTGTAAACGTTGATGATCTCACAAATAAAACCAATACATCAATTTTAAGAGAAAGGAGGTGAAATTAAGAGCCAGACCATCTTCCTTAAAATTCGTGACGCCCAGCAGACGTAAATAAATTGTTGGTTTGTTAGTTGTAAAAGTTGGTTGTGCGAAATGTCACACGCACGGGATCATCGTTTCCTCTTTCACGGAGAACCGATAAAAAGGAGGTTCTTTGAAGCAATTTCGTGGCTGAGTGGGATAGGTTACCTAATACAGGCCGATAGAGCCATGATTTAAATACCAGACTATGACTAGGATAAGGCGTGTAAAACATAAATCATCTTCTAACTACACACATACTAAGCAATTCTAACTTTGTCCTTGATCAAGTTAGTTAGTAAGTCATTTAGGCCCTACCATGTGACCATGTTGAGTATTAATAAAGCGCATTATGAATACTTTGTTTTTAATTACACTTGGAGGTAAGTTATCATTCTTGGAACAGATTATTTATGGATTATATTTCCTTAATACGGTTCGAGACTAATCATAGAATGATGTAAGGATTTTTTATAAATGCATAAAATTGGATTTAAAGAAACTCCTAATTATATTAAAGTAAAATTTTTAAGACAAACATATTTTAGCTGTGTATCCTGAGAACTGCAAATAATAAAATACTATTTTATGATATGAAGATATTACCGAATAAGTTAAATGAGTATTTACTTTTTGTCTCACTATTTTTTTATTTAAATCCTTTTTATCTACAGGTACACATATTTAGAAATAAACATATAATTATTTATAATCATACCAATTATTTATGATTGTGCATTGATTTATTTATAATCATACCAATTATTTATGATTGTGTATTGATTTATTTACTGCTATTAGCACCAACATGCGAGAAATCAAAAGTGGTCTATAGAGAAGCGATAACAAAACTTTCAAGAGATAAAAATGTTTTTAACTATATTATATCCTCATTTTGAAATTATGTTGTCAGCCTTAGTTTAGCATTTGGTCAGCCAACTTAAGTCGATAAAGGATTAATATTTCAAAATAATTATATATTGGCTTACTTTTAACTTGGGTTATACAGATGTACTATTAAAAATAATATACCCTATATATATATATATATATAACCTATTTATATATATATATATATAACCTATTTATATGTATGTGTGTAGCTTGCCTTTAATTATATTCAGTTCCATATGAACTCGACTTATAGTTATTTCCATCTCACATCAACTTGTAGTGGTTTCCATCACACCTAAACTTGTAGTTATTTACATCACAACACAACTTGTAGTTGTTTACATCACACCTCAACTTGTAGGTGTTTCCGTTCCACCTAAACTTGTAGTTGTTTGCATCTCACCTAAACTTGTAGTTATTTACATCACTGCACAACTTGTAGTTGTTTACATCACACCACAACTTGTAGGTGTTTCCATTCCACCTAAACTTGTAGTTGTTTGCATAGCACCTAAACTTGTAGTGGTTTCCATCCCACCTAAACTTGTAGTGGTTTCCATCACACCTAAACTTGTAGTTATTTACATCACAAGTACAACTTGTAGTTGTTTACATCACACCTCAACATGTTGTTGTTTCCGTTCCACCTAAACTTGTAGTTATTTACATCACGCCTCAACTTGTAGTTGTTTACATTCAACCTCAACTTGTAGTGCTTCCATGCCACCTAAACTTGTGGTTTTAATAATTATGAAGGCTATATTTATAGGAAGTGTACCGGCATCTTCTTGAAGCGAGAGTAGATAACTACTTTGGGAAAACCTCAAAGCACCCAACCGAGATTCGAACCTCAATCTCCCCGTCATCATCAGTCTAGTCTACTGCGAGAGTAGCACGTTAGACCACGCCGTCACCGAACCGGGTCTTAACAAAGTTGTTTACTAAAATACGTTAGCCGCTTTTGTGGGCAGAACCATTAAGGCATCGGTCTCGTCTTGTATAGTTTTCAAGTGACAGGCAGGTTGAGGCTCAAACCCCAATAGATGTACTGAGGCTAAATTTTCGTAAGTATCTTCAAATCTTCCCACGTTCCCTCCACGAAGATGTGGATACATTTCTTATAATTCAACCTTATTTTTACCTACTACGCTCGTGTAAGTATGTGGATAGCCCGGAAGGGAAGTAATATGCGATGCACGTACATAATAGGGACATTATGTTAATTTTTAACAGCAAATCTTCTCAAGACCCAGAATTTTTTCTTTGACCTCTCAACTGACGGAATCCAGTTTGATTTAACCATGTCTGGAACACACAAATTATCACAATGTTGGCTTGACTCCAGTAGAAGTTGTTGCACCCATCTGACACACACACACACACACACACACACACACGTTTAACGTGCTGTTGACTAAGGTCAGGGTGGAAGAAAGAGAGAGAGGACAATCTAATAAAAAAAGGCAAAGAGGTTAAGTGCATGTTTTAATGGTCGTTAAAAACCATGACATCATACCTGGATGACAAAATGTAAAATTTACAGTGTTGTTACGTTAGGTTGTTTTTTGTGTTTGTGTTCACCACGTATTACTACCCACCTGGAATTTTGGAACACTTACAATCATAGGGTAGAAACGAGAAAGATATATTTGAAAACAAATGTGCCCAAATCTGTGTAGAAGAAGAGTGAAATACCTTTAAGGAAATGACAAATCAATATTATCGTCCGGGATTCCAATCCCAGCATCCATGTTACCAGCAAACCATATAAAATGAAATTATCTATATGTCCACAAAAACAGTGGCGTATTAAAGATTTCACACTTCTATGTAGAAGGTTTTTAAACTAAATCATTCACTCCAAAAGGTAATAAGATAAGAATTTGGCCTTGGGAGGGTCCTTTTTGCTAACCCGTTCGGTTTATACGATCGTATTGGTTATGATAATAGGATATGCATGATGAAGGTATATATTTTTAAATATGCCCACATTTGTGAGGAGAAAAAGAGGGCAATCATTTCGGAAAAAATCAACCTTAAGACTAGGGATGTGGTATTGAAAGAAAAGTATCGATACTGTACTCATTAAAAGTTTCGGAAGAAAAATATCAATACCGCGAAAGTTTCAAGAGAAATGTATCGATAACAGTAAGTATCGGTATCAGAATTTTAATCTTGAAAAATGTTTTTTATTTATTATTAATAATATTGTACCCACTTTGGCACCCTCGTAGTTTAACGCGCTAATCTTGTGTTGAACTAGACTGCTAAAAATAGGGAGATCGGAGTTCGATCTCAGTCGGGTGCACTGAGGGTGATTTTCCCTAAGTGGATTTCCACTCTCCCACCACATAAATGTGGTTGCATTTAATCTAAACAAGGCCTTCCTAATCCCTAACCTATTAGTGTAATTTGGGACATAGGTGCATAACCTGAACAGTTAGTAGGACGATGTTTTAAAAAAAAATCTCAACTTTTTCATCATTATTGTATTTTAATTTTTATCTAAACATTGAAAATTATAATGGTTTTTAATAATTTAAAATACATTTTACAAGATGTTTTTTCTTCGCTATCTAACCTTTTTTTAAGTACCTCGTATTACTACCTGTTCGGGTTATACGCTTAAGTACTAATTACGCTAATGGGTAATAAATCGGGAAGGTTGAATTTTGAGGAATTTAACTCGCATTGGCGTGTAGGGTGAGTGGAAAATCTTTGAGGGAAAAATCACCCTCAGTTCACCCGAACGAGATTTGAACCTCAATTTCCCTGTCCTTGGCAGTCTGACTCAAACAAAAACTAGCGCGTTAGCTAACTACGCCACTGAGTCGTGTTCAAACTTCTTAAAAAAACTTTCATAATTTACTTTTGGGAGGTGCCATTTTCTTAACTACATTCGTCGTTTATGTACTCTATCACAATAGATTATTAACTATTGACAATCAATAGAAGAATAGACGCCATACGTCATCTTCACATAAACGTTTCTGCTTTGTCTGCTTGGAGCACCTTGAGTAGACCGAGTTTATTGTGCTCCTACAAAATTTTCTTTTGTTTAGTTTGCGCATTGAAAAAGGAAGGGAGTGTTATGTAGACTAATCTAAACTCTTCTGTCAATCAGTCAGGAGGCTGTATTGATGAAATAAGATGGAAGAACGGCTATTAATTATGATAAGCTAATAGAGATTGAGGGCGGTATGCAAGAAAGTATTGTGAATACTTAGTGGACCGATAGTGTGGTCCCGAGAAAACTGTCACTCCACCTTTTAACCTATGATGACGAAAGCAAACCCACACTAGTGTCAACAAGTAATCCATTTAAGCCTCGTTTATTATGTAACAAGTTGGACCCGACAAGTTGGCCAGCATGTTGGGAGAATACACACGAGGAAAAGTAAGGCGTGTTTATTGTCGCCAGCTTGTTGGACCAACATCCTGGGTCCTACGCTAGTTTTTAATCAGTTTACACATTTCTAGTCATGGTCGTCGTATTACTTTCCGTTTTTTATTTATTGTGTTGACAGAAAGTGTACTCTTGCAGAAGAAACTAAAACGTAAGAAACGGTGGGGTGTTTGAAGTTTATTTTGCTAAACGTCAAATTGAAGGTGCATACATGGGAATAATGAATAACCTACATTTGAAAAAGAGATTTGATAAATCTGTACGCGTGTCATTTTATGTTGACTTTAAATGGTTGGTTACACTTTATTTACGTGGTAAAATGGAAAGGAAAATTGTTGTGACTCCGGGAGAAAAATTTGTTACAGCTCTGCGCTTTATGGGAATGGGAGCCTTATCTATAGCTACAAACCATGTGCGTTGCCAAGGCTAGAGACTGACTCGACTCTTTAGTGCAAGCGCAGAACCTTCCAAATCAACCAACATGTTGGGTTGGTCGTTTATAATCTCCAACAAATTATCCAACACAACTTGTTGGCTCTGACAGACTTTCCCAACACCAACATGTTGGCCAACATCCCCAACAAGTTTGGAATGCTTTTATAATGTAACTCAACTTATTGGGACCGTGTTGGCCAACATGTTGTGCTACAATATAAACGATGCTTAAACTCAAGTTCTTGCATACGGACCTGAATGCTGGAGTTTCTTCTTGCTTGTCATGCAGAAAATGAGTGAGGATTGAGAGATAGTGTCATTTTTTATTCATCTACAGACCACCCTAATAAACATTTAATCTTAGCATGGACCATGAGTGAAGATAGCAAAAAATTGTTTATTTCGATAACAATCCGATACCGGAGTGTGAGAACTGATATCAGTAAAAGTATCGGGAAAAAGTATCGAGTAAAAAGATACTAGTATCGAGAGGAAAATACATCCCTACTCAAGACACTCAACTAGGATTGCTGGCAATGATCTTTCACCAGATTGAGGCGTTGGACCTATGCAAGTTCATAGTATTATTAACTACAGGGTTAGAAGCGTGATCAGTGTATAATTTACCTTCTTGTCACCGGTAAAACAGATTTGAAAAACTTTTCCTTACTTCATTAAACTCACATAGATGGGTAGTTGGGAAAAGGTGTCGATATCATGTATTTTTACTGGCTTAAGTAACCAACCCCATGGTAAAATGGTCAGTGTACCTGGCTACGAGATTGAGGGTCCTGGGATTGATTCACATAACTTACAGGGATCTTTTACATTTCACAGTAGACATGGGGCTAACAGATTTACTTCCCCTCCAAAGGAAGTTGTGCTACGAATTTTTATTGCTTAGCAAAAATCCATTGACATCAGGTGGGTTTGAACCCACAAACATCGGGCCCTGAGGTGAGTAATTTAGCCCAAGACCACCGAGATCAAGAATATACCTGTGCAATATTATAAAATATATAACCTATTGTTGTTTCCTTCAGGTATTTCCCTTTTACTGTGCCCCATTTGTAAAAAAGATGTTGTAAATAACTGCTTGGAAGCTACTGATGTAGCACGTAGTTATTTAAATATTTTCTACATCCCTATATATAAAACGGATTGCCATCGTGAATTTGCTTAACCTCTAGATTATGATGTACTTTGACGTTGTACGTGCCCCCAAAGTCAAAAACGTTGGATTTACAACGATGGCGAAAAAATTAGTTACATTCAACTTTTGTTAAAATCACCTTTTCACATATTAATATAAATAAAACACTCTCAAGTATTTTGGTGCAAAAATAGTTTTTCATGACAAATAATATATTATAAAAACCTTTGACCGTTGAAATTACTTGCAGGAAGAACCAATTCAGCCATGTCTCCTTTTCCCCCAAAATCAGCAATTTTTTATTTTTATTTAATGTGTTGAACTCAATAAACGTTTACAATATTAGTATATACATTGGACAACATAACTGTGTGAGGAATTAAAAATTGATTTTACAAATAAGATTATTGATAGAGTTAAGTGAGTTTCTGATGAGTATTTGACATTTCATCTGTCTGTCCGATTATTTGTTGTAATGATGAACATAAGCCAAACAACGACTGTAGATGGTTATAAATTTTAATTCTACTCAAATGTTTATCGTTTGATAGTTCATGTCAAATGATCTAAATTTAACATCTTAAAAAATCAATTAAGTACATTTGGCGTACTTTTGTTTGCAAATTCTCACCTATTGAAGGACTGACGTCTTAAACCACGTGATCAATGGTTATTTTCTATGCTTATAATGTGTATTAAATAAAGTTTTAATTTGTTTAACTCTCCAACTTGGTCATTAAAGAAAAACATCTACTTCAAATTTAAGGAGAAATTCTTGGGTGTAATTCAAATTTAAATCCAAAAAGAAATCTTTGAGATGCAGTAACGATAAGAATATTAATGGAGCAGCGAATTATACTTTTCACAGAGCTTGTTTATTACTATACTCACAAACAAGAAATATATAAATAAATGTATATATATGAGTTCGTGTGTGTACAATAACAAGTCTTGTGTGTGTTTTTAATTTAAACTAACGATTTGGTCTAAAAAGTGTATCTAAAGAGTGTTTTATATAATAACTATCTTGTATTTTGTATTTTGTAAAACGATTAGTGAAAAAACTGTTTTTAAATTGTGTTCTAAATTATAAGTTAAATACTATAGTTTATAATAAGGTATATACTATAGTATCGTAGTATTTATTTACATAATCTAAATACATGATTGGAGATATTGATGGTTAAGACAGGACTTTAAGTAAACTTTGCATACTTCATATAATTGCCGCTTTCTCGCCCTCTTAAGATTACATTAATTAAGATCATACCGGAGTTCGCACAAAATACTCTAAGATAGTGGTTCCCAAAATTAGGGTCATGAGAAAGTTTAGGGGGCCACAGAAAGTTTTTAATTTTTTTTAACTTTTGAAATTATTTGTAAATACAAAATCTTGAATAAATGGGAAATGAAAATAAAATAAAATAAACGGGAATCAGTTTATATCCACGTGACTATAACGTAGACGTCAATGTCGTCGTATTAATAAAACCCCGAAAACAAGGGCAAACTTCACACATGCGTCATTATGAGAAATAGATAATATTTTTGTAAAATTATATTCAATAAATTTAAAAAAAATTGTAAAACAAATAAAATAAAAAATACCCCCTTCCTCTCTACCTCCCTCAACATCTAAGCTTTCATTTTATTCACATCTATTTAAACTTGCCGGGTCACAAAAGTTTGTCATTTAAAAAATTCTGTCATGGTTCTAAAAAGTTTGGGAACCACTGCCTTAAGATATTGTTTATCATCTTCAGAAACATAGAGGCTCGAATTTTTAGACCATGCTTTTTTTTTCCCACACTCACTTATATATTCCAGCCAAAATTTGAACACGTATCCTATTTAGGATAATTAATAAGCGATGTTGACCCTAAAAGGACTCAACCGGACTAGGGACATCTTTTCACCCAAGCCACTGTCCTTCACGGGAACACACACTCGTGACTGTCGAGTTGTGACACAATATGATGACAGGTCAGGTCAGGTTCTTCAAGATACAGAATGTATTGTCAGGGGTGACCATGACGCCAAGTGTCACACTACCTTATATGAGACACAAACATAAGACGATCAAGGTGTAACATGACATAGCAAGGTTAGTAGAAAGGTCAACTTAATGTTATTAAGGACACATAATGCATTTTTGGGGATAACCATGACGTCACGTGTTGCCTTTAGATAAAATTTGAACATGAAGACTATCAAGGTGATTCAACATGGCATATAGTAGGGTAGCAGGTCAGTACAATGGTCCACTTGAAACTCTTCAGGACACTAAAAACGTTCTCAGGGGTGACCATGACGCCAATGGTGGCCCCTACATGATATTTAAACGTGAGACAATCACGGTGTGACGTGGCATAGCATCGAGCAGAGTGGTGATCCAGTAAAAAGGTCAACTTGAGGTTTTATTATGTGACAATAAATAAACTATCTGGCCTGACCATGATACTAGGTGTGGCCTACATCCTGGAGGCCCTTGAACTCTGCACTGTTGAATTGTGTGATGAAATGCCATCAAACCGGGTGGCAGGTCATAGGAACGTTCAACTTTAGGTTATATAATGTGGCACTGAATACGTTGTTAGGGGTGCCCATGATGCCAGACGTGGCCTGAATATCTGAGACCTCGAACTCTGCACTGTCGAGGTATGTCACGAAAAAACATCAAGCAAGTTGGAAGGTCGTAGGAAATGTCAACTTCAAGTTAAATAATGCGTTACTAAATACTTGTTAGAGGTCACCATGACCCTAGGCGTGACCTATACACACAGATTTTATGACCACATTTTTTTATAAAATAACTTTACCTAGCTAAATATACCTAGTACTTCATCCTAGATTTTGATCCTACATATTAACTGACTATATAACAGAATAAATGTATATTTTTACTACAGCTGGAATTCAACCAGATTCCCATATGACTGTGGTAAAATATTAATAAATCATCAATGGGTAAATAGTGTATAAATACATACATAGGAAAAATATGTTTACAGTGCTCTTCTTTTTACATTAGCGTGCACATTCGGGTACACTTTCTATAAAAAAATCCTTATTTATCTATATCTTATTAGTGTAGGTATTCGGATATCCCGGACGGGTGTAGGAGGCGGTGTACAAAAAACACAAAATATAACAAAAAATAATGTAATACTATTATTTAGCAAATGTTCCAAAATATTTTTTAAATGTCATATCTGTTCAAATAAGCCCAAAATATAAATCAATATTATTTTGTGACGGTTAAGTTTTTTTAATGCCAAAGTGATTTGATGTGAACTCAAGACAACACCATAAATAACACATGTTATGTTGCAAGAAATGTATTAATGGTTTGTTCGTAGCCTAGATAATGCATCATTATTTCGTTATATAAAAAAACTACATCGACTGGATTTATTGAGGACGTTTGTAATTATCAAACTGGTTATGTGTATATCTCTTCTACGATTGAAAGAAAAAGAATATGAGAATATTTTGCTGTATAGCACGTTATTCAAATAAACTTTGAGCTATGGTTTTAAATATAGTTACTGTTATTGGTATTAAAAGTTGACTTAATAATCCCAAGGCATGCAAGTACACTACTTAAAAATAGATTAATGCAAAACAATGCATTTCATACGACACACACACACACACACACAGCCCGAGCTTGGAATTAAGTTTTAGAGTATTGCTCCAATTCCAAAATATTGATAGTTGATTATTTTAGCCAGTGTCCGCATTGACGGATAACATGGACTGATAAAGCAATCTCAATTCAACCTGGTTTTTTGGTGACAAGGATGATAGGGTTCGAATCTCTGTTTTATACACGGGAGTTTGTTCTACCTAAAATGGTAAGCTCTACCTTTTTCATTATCTGTTAAACGTGTCGCTAAAGATCAATGTAAAATAATATTTCTAATAGTTTCAATATAAACTAACAGCAGAATAAATAATAATAATAATTATTATTATTATTATTAGCACCACGTGTTACTACCCGTTCGGGTTATACGCACTTACGCTAATGTGTAGTGGTAGGGTGATTGTGAGATGAAATGAAGGACCTACAGTTTAACAGTGGAATCCGAACCACGGTGGAGGCCTGGCATTCCTCACATTCAACAGCCGAATAAAGAATTTCCTTGAGGAACCATGTGTTGTGTAATTAAGTGCGACCCGCTTCGGTGGCCGCATGGTCTTAACGCGAAACTCTCTCAGCAGACTAGACTGCCGATGACGGGGATATCAAGATTCGTATTTCAGTCGGATGGGCTGAGAGTGATTTAAAAAAATGATTTTCCACTTTCTCTTCACGCAAAGTGCGGGTACACTTCCTATAAATTTAGCCTTCTTAATCCCTAAAATCATGAGGGTAGTTAGTAGGCCTACATAAGCGGATAGCCCGAAAGGGTAGCAAGACACGGTGCTACGGAGAAGAATTAAGCGCGGATAGCGTGGAAGAGTGGTACTTATATAAAATAGTAATCTTAGACATTGTGTGGTGGCAAGCTTTGTTCTTTTAAATGTATATGTGTCCTCCTTAAACATACGACCAAGGTGGAAGAGGTCAACGATAATGATAATAAAAAAGGATCAGTTTACTTTTGTTTCTAGGCGGTTCTAAAAGTGAAGGCGTCCGACCTGTCCCGAAGCGATGTGTAGGTGTGCCCTGAAGTCGTGATCAGGTGGTGATAAATGATTCAACTAACGGAGTTGGAAAAGCTTGCCACAAGGAGAAAGTGTCCCATGTCATAGTGGTCAAGGTATCCGCCAACAGCCAACTGAGACTCCTTCGTAGACAAAGACAGGTTCTTTGTAAGGATCGTGAGAACAACCTTGCAGATTATCAACTCTAGGAGTGCACTACTCTGACAATCTCACAGCTAGGAGGGATTGTGTAATTGACTCTGATCCAGAGGAAGGACTGCGTTCGATCACTGGTCGTATTTCGATTATTGGTAAAGTCTAGTGAGGATGTTTTACTTCGCATACTGTACCCGTAGAGGTGGTTACATTCTGTAAGGTGTCAAGATCGCTGTATACTTGATTTCTAGTGATGGTGAAGTAGAGGTTATAATCTAGCTATCCAATGCATATTTTTCACATATAATTTCAAAGATGGTCTGAATGATCGTCTTGCTAGTTCCGCTGACGATATTTGGCTTTTAGGTAACTCTTAGATATGTTGAAGTTAATAGATTATAATAAATCACCGCACTGTCGTTTTTGATTTAATCAATTTGCTTATTACAAATATTTTAAATGAACTAATCTGAGGAAGGCCAGGAAAATGTTTGTTTCTTGTTATTAATCATATGTGTAGAATAACCTTTAATGAATATAGACCCAATTCAAATCCCAATCTCCCTGTAAATGACGATACATTTTAATGAGAGTCTCAAGGCTTGGCCCACGCGCACTGGTCAGAACGTAGTTTACTGTCAAATATCTCTCTCCATTGGAATTAGATGAATTTTCTCAAATTTATTTTACTCCAACTCCTTTGTTTTTATATGACATTAATTAAAAATTAAAGATTATTTACAAATTTGTATCCACCTAAAAAGACTAACTTAAAATAAAATTCTGGTATTATTTTCTATACATCAGTGAAATTGAGATTTTTACAGTGTAATTTTTAGTTTCTAAAATAATTATGTTACCCTTTTAGTTGTATTTTTTAAAATAAAATAAAACTATTTCACTTTACTAAATTATTCCAATGTTTTTTAAAGTATAATATAGAAATCAACACCATAATGTGATATATTATTTGTTCTGAATCTATGTTAGGTGTTACCCAGAGAGAAAGATGGGCCTTTAAAAGCATGGATGAATTATTTATTTCACTATTGTTGATGAAAAGTTAAATACCTTAAAAAATTAATATTACTAAGTACTACTAGTAGGATACTCTCAAGTACTTTTAAAATGTGTACATTAATTGTTGATCCATTTAATCGCCCTTTAAAAGAGCTTTGCATACAAAATAAAAGTTTGCTTGTTTTTAAAATTACTTTTTAAATACTTAGTTTCCTGATCTCAATTTATTATCTCAGTGATTACCACGATTGTTACAAGAATAGTAAAACTCATAGCTCTTATCATATTTAAAGTAACTCACATTGAATTAAAGGTTGCGTATCTTAGTTCAGATGGGTATGATTCTCTGGATAATAAGAAGTTCAAATATTTCTTTATTGGTTTTATCAAAATCATATATTAAAACTATCACTAATGGAGTATGTTTATCACAAAATGTTGTTGCCCTGGGTTAAATTATTGGAAAAGTTATTGTATTGAAAAATAACGCTATTAAAAAAAGAACTTTGACTAACTAAATAATAAGTTTATCAAGTATATTATAATACATAAGGCACTATCCCAAAAACGATAATCTCTTGTCAACAATTGTGTAGTTTCAAATTTAATAACTATTTAAAGTATTTTATAATGCACAGCTATTTTTGTTGTAAAATTAAAATACTTTTTAGCCAAATCTATTTAATTTTTATTATTTGCGCAGTTATTTTATCTAAAGGTAAGGCCTATACATATTTTACTGGTGGGTACTGCTCAGTTAATTTCCCCCTGTTCTTTCTAATAAATATATAAATTTAATTAAAACAAAGTCATCAGAACTGGGAATAGTGGTGATTATGCTTCCCAATAATTTTTATAGCAGGTATTTCATAATAACTATAAAACTAAACTTTGTTATTTGTTTAAAGAATTTTTTGGTTTTACAAATGAGCTCATCTCATCCCAAAACATTTCACTTACAATTAGCTCCTCTTCTAGAAAACTAGCTTTGATATAACGAGTAGTCTAGAAATGTAGCTGTTGGTATGAGTTTAAAAGGGGGAGAGATGTAAGTATATGTTTGTAAAAAAGGCATTTTAAGAAATTATTAAATAAGTGGTATGATACATCGCATATATTTTCTTTCTCCTTAATCTTAAAATAGATATATTTACAAAAAATCATAGAATCTATTAAATAGTATAATAAACATTGTTACATAAACACACTACCAAAAAGCGTTAATAAATTAATATACAATGTTACAGACTCATAAATAAAATAAGAGCACTTCTGTCCACCAAAGATCATAACTATCAATTGTATATTTCAAATACTACTTAAACAAATATATGTTTGCTTATAGCTCAGAAACTTTAGGTTTTATAAAAATACATCCCGAATTTAAACATTTATATTTTTAATAGTGGTACTACAACTTTACAATAATGCGTAATTTCTGATCTCAAATGGTTGCGAATATTTGATCAAAATTGGAAATTTCCACTGTTTAAAGTGCCCTTAAAGTAATTTTCATAGGAAAACGAGCATCCCCATTTTGTTTGTAATATAAACAAATGATTAAATACAAAACTTAATCAAAATCATTATGGTGGATTTAGAGAATATCAATTTTTTTCTTTTTATGCCCTTCGGTAAACCACCCTTAATTTTAGAGTTAGATGAGATTATCAATTTCTAAAAACCCATCGGGGGACCTCATGAAAGCCAAAGATATCAAGTTTTAACCATATTGGTATAATGGTTTAGGTTCTAGTCAGAGATACAAACAGGCAGACGGCATCGCAAAAAACACTTTTTCTGTTTCAGGGGTTCATAAAACGTCGACATTTATATCTAACTTAAGTTAAAAATTTTTATTATCACAATAATTCGCTTTTCGAGGTGTCGAGAGAATATAAAAATACACCCAATAACAACTAATAGTAGCTACTCTTAACTAGAATTTATTTTATATTAATTTTAATAAAAACTTAAAAAATAGGGATTGTGGTGATATAAAATTCTTTGTTTCAAAACTTAACTCTATTTTTTTCTAAAAAAAATCGTTGTTTCTTTGATTTAATCTCATTTCCATCTAACCGTTTATAAAATCTTGTACATTTGCCTGACATTTATTTGCATTTTATTGATAGTTTTTGGAAAGAATATTTGAATACAGTTTTTTAAACATACAAGAGGAAATTTACTAGCTTTCTGGAAAACTCTAGGCTACTAAACTTTCAAACCGCGTTCTATTATATTATTTTAAAACATGTCTAGTAACGGATCAAAATAACTTACGTTAATAAGTAGACAAGAGTTTTGCATGTATTATTTCATACATCAATCATTTTTAAAAGGTAATTCTAGTCTTTAAAAACGAGTAAGTTAAATACTATTAGAAATTATAGCTGTTTATACCAAATGTGACTTTAATGCAAGGTAAGGCCAGTAATTTGATGTTTGCTGCTGGACTTGATTAAAATCCGGAAAATCGAGTCCCCCATCGTCTCCCCCCAAGGGTGAAGAATAATTATTCTCAAAAAACGTAATTTTCCATAGTTTCTTAGAATAAATACCAGTAATCACTTTCTTATTTCGTACATTTGGATTTTTTGTCACGATAATACACTTAAAATAAATCATTTCCTAAATCACGTTGGCTAATACCATAGCCGAGTGTATGTTGGTTTTGGCTCTACCTATCATTCAAGTGTACTGTGATTCGATTATAAAAGCAGGCTACTAAAAATATTTATTGGTTAATGGTTGTGTCCTCGTTAAGGTGTGTAGCTCGCAATAGATTGGAAGGCTGGTGAATGGGAGGTCTTATTTCTCTTTTTGGCTCAGTATACAGGGAGAATCCCACAAGGGATTTACCATAATAATTTTGACCATTCCTTCTCAGCGCTAGTGTTGTTGTAGTTCTCTTAAGATACTCTATCATTCCCCAGATCTTGGAATCAGCGGTTACTAATATTTGTATTTAAAGTAGAGTCTTAATCATAAAAAAAATAAGGGCTATTTATTTATTATAAATTGCTAGCCCCGAGATTAATATGGTTTGTGAATAATATTCTAAATTTAACCAGCCAAATAACCTAAATACTCGTAATTTTTGATGATAAAAAAAGGCTTCATGGGGTCAGCCTGCAATCAAACTATACCAGCCAAGCGGTAAACGATACACACATATAATAATATTAAGTTTGTGAAAACTAGGAAGGTAACGAAGGTTTACGGCCGATTAACTGGAAAAAATAAATTTTAGATTTCATTTGTACCAGAAAACGTATCATAGCTAGTTTTCTGAATTGTTTTGGATTCAAAGATAAAATTAATATGACAGCTACTGAGGATATCAGGGGAAAATATAGTTTCAACTCGAATTGAGCTAGTGGTGGAACCCATTAAACAACTTTGATACCTCTTTAAGGCACTTTATTTTATGATTAAAGGAAGTTT
>CABEEJ010001600.1:35374-52751 GCA_901482245.1 Timema douglasi
GAGGAGACCTCTCTCTTTGATGTTCCACATGCGAGGCAGAGAGACATACGGAGACATAGACTGCGCCTTGCAAAACTTTTTTTTTTTAGTCGTCGTGCCTATATACTTATCTTGTCATGTTTAAAAGTTCATAAGGGTGTATTACATACAGCCTTTGTCAAAAGTGGCAATCTAATAAGCATGTAATTTTGTTTAAATGTTTATGTTTCTACCCGCCTGGTATATTCGCTAAATTTCAGCTTTATTTCTAAAATATAGTTCTCGCTTGTGCCATTTCATCACCGTGACATTTTTATTTATGTTATAGGCCTATAACTTTTTATAAAACTAATTTTTACTAAACTTTATATATATATATACATATACATATAAGCTTACATTTCAGCATTCATAGCTAGGGCCATAATAAACAGATTTTTTTTACTCAACATTGATAATATTAAATTATATTATTTATGTTATTCCATAGATATTGATAATATTTACCAATATTGACAGTTTATGATCACATGACTTAACATATAAACACATGAAAATAAATATACTAAATTATTCCATCTGTCAGATATAATAATTATAAAAATATACACTAAATTAATTTGAATTATATTTTTTTGTTATAATTAGTCATCTCAACACCAGGTCTACTAACAAATTAATCAAAGCAATCAGTATTTAGAGATTAACGAAGCAATGCACCCGCATTAGTGTGAGTACAAGGGGAAAAAATCCAAGTGGAAAAATGAAAAACCAACACAATAAATACCAACGCCTTAGGTCAAGGTGAAAAAGATGTCAGTATAGTTTTATCTTGCTTTCCAGGGATTTATTAGGCCAACATTAAAATCTTACCTAGGTCTATTGAGTTAATTTTAATAAATAATTTCGCATTCTCTCTTTAAACAAATGGGGTTGTACTTTAAACTTTACCTTCCTCATTAGTGTAATTAATATGAGATTAACCAAATGGAGACTTAAGGTGCCATTACTACAGTTGCTTTAGCTTATATAATTTGGGTACAAATAAAGTGGTTTTTGTTTTGAATACTTTCGCAACTAGTATTAAAAAACTATTTATGAGATTGAGCCACTTTGATTCAATTATTTATATATTTTCTGTCATAATAAGACCTTAAACGTTTAATATAATTTCACCTAATAAAAATACTTTTCAATTAAAGTTATCTTTACTTTCCATTGTATATATAAACCAAACAGTGTAAGAAACTTTTGAAGTATTTCGTAAGAGAAATCGTGACGGTTGATAAAGTGACGATAGCTAATAGTTCACTGTAGTATTCCTACTTGTAATTAATCTTGCCAAGGTTGTGGTCTGTAAATATGTTCGTTTTCATTTTACTGTTGAAGAACTTAAAGAAACCACTTGAAATATAAGAAACAAGACTTCTGAGCTCCCTTTTTATTAAGCTATCAAGATGACACAGCCACTAGTAATTCAGGATTCTTAAGTGCTGGTGAAATATAAACTAATCAATACAACATGTCAGCAGTGGTCGAAAACGTTAAGCTGCTTATCTTTGGAAACAACATTTGCCTCTTGTCATATGGATCTAAGTGAGGTCAAAATGTAATCATCAAATTATTCGAAATTATGTGAGCTGCTGTTCCAGATTCTGATATCCCATATACATATCTATATCTCTCTCTCTCAAAACGCTTAGAAAAGGCAAAATGAATTTTCGAATGTAAATAACAATACCAGTCAAATATTTTAATTGAGGGATTGTGTCAATAATTATTTGCTCTAGTCTATTTGTTAGTGTAATAAGCACTTTCTAAAAAACTTATTAGACCAGCACGTTACTTAGATATATTTTAATCTATAAGAGGTCTCGAAACATAGTATGAATACACCAATAACTAGGAATTTTAATATTTATACAAAGATTCTTTTAGGAAGAACCCTATTAGAAATTTAAACAAGTCACTTTAGCTAACGTAATTTCATATATTAACTCCTCAGGTAATGTTATCTTCAGCTGTATGTTTTGATAGATATTTCCGTACTTATTAGAAAACACAATTAATATAATAAAATTTTATAAATTTTTACCGCCAGAATATACTGTTCATTTTATAAAATGTCATTCTTAACCGAATTCTTGGTAGAACATAATCACACAATTATAATATTTTGACAATTTTTTAAAACAAAATTTTGACACACTTCTGAGATGTAGGCATATTTACACTATTTAGATTGAGCTTAGGATGGTGTAATATAAATAAAATGTAGTCTTATTTGCTTCCAGGGAGAGTGGAAAAACATTTAAGAAAAACCACAATGATTAACACCCGGATGGAGTTAGAACCCAGTGCTCCTCTACCACCAGCAAATCAGACCCCATAAGGTTTCATTCTCGTGTTAGACTGGTATGCTGATGACAGGGAGATCACGGTTTGAATCCCAGTCGGGTTTACTATGAGTGTTTTTTTACTAATTGACTTTCCAATATCCTTCCACGCAAATGAGGGCAGATTATCTCTTTTAGATGCTTCCATTCTCATCTCTACTCCATTAGAGTAATTACCATATATGCGTGTAGCCCGAACAGGTAGTAAGACGCGGTGATTAAAAAACACATTAGGTTGAATCCTTAAATTGCATGCCTACCTATATTGGTACAACCCGCCTCAGTGGCGTAGTTGGCTAACGCGCTTGTCGTGTTGAGCTCGACTGCTTAGGACGGGGAGATCGAGGTTCGAATCTCAGCCGGGTGAACTGGGGGTGGTTTTTCCTAAATGGTTTTCCACTCTCCCTCCACGCAAATGCGGGCTCACTTCCTCTCATAAACCTTCCTAATTCCTAAACCATTAGAGTAATTAGTACATAAAGCGTATAACCCGAACGGGTAGTAGGACGTGGTGCTAAATATTATTATTATTATTATTATTATACTGGTACAGAAATACTAATTTATTGCAGTCCCCGCTCTGAACATGACGCTGGTTTTTAAACCACTCACTCGTGGAGAGGAGATTGATGATTGTGCACAGGTAGAACCATCTTACTTAAAACTTAGAAACGAGGAGTGTAAAAACTCTTTTAACACTCAAATATGCCTACTCCCATAGGAATATCTAGAGTTAAAAGAGCGAGGATGACAAAAAAATATTAATAATTAAAGGAGGAAGTGGGTTCGTTGAGGCTTTATAATGGTCCGACCTTAGCGGTAAGTGTACACTGCCTCAGTAAACTTTAGATGGTTCCTTTGTTTGTTTCAAATCTTACTATACATCCGGGATATCTGAGTGTTACTATTCACCCGGGCTATCCGTTTCTTACTCCTCGTCCGGAATATACACGTATTACTACCCGTCTGGGCTATCCACGTATTACTACCCATCCATGTTATACACGAATAAACACGTATTACTCCCCGTCTAGGCTACCCATATATTACTACTCATCTGGGCTACCCATACATTACATCCCGTCCGGGCTATACACTTATTACTACCAGTCCGGGCTATACACGTATTAATACGTATTACTCCCCGTCTAGGCTACCCATGTATTACCCCCCCGTCTGGGATACACACGTATTACTACCCATCCTAGTTATCCACGTTTTAATCTCTATCCGGGCTATCCACATCTTACTACCAGTCGAGACTATAATCATCTAGTCCAACACCTTGGCTGAGTTGGTAGCATGTCTGTTTACTGACTTAAAAGTCCCCCGGGTTAGATTCATGGAATGGCCAAAAAAAATATCATTGGTGAAATGTGGTTTTACTCTTTAAAAATTATGAATTAATGACCGGGATCTGGCTGTTGTGTCTGTTCTAGATTAAATTTAGTTTATTTTAGAAGTTGTATATTGATATAATCAATCGTTTCAGAAAGTGTACGTTTAAATACCTCAAATAAATAGAAAAAATATGATCATTTGATTAAACTAAATGAATATTCCTGTAATTACAATGATCTGCAGCCTGTGTCTTTATATTAATTGAAATTATCTCTAATTTATATTTGACACCGCGTCTTACTGCCCGTTTGGGTTATACACCTAAGTAATAATTACACTAAAGGGCTAATAATTGGGAAGGTTGCATTTAGAGGAAGTGATCCCGCATTTGTGTGGTTGGAGAGTGGAAAACCATTTAGGAGAAAATCACCCCTAGTTCACCCGAGCGATATTCAAACATCGATCTCCCCGTCCTCAGTAGTCTAGATCAAAACAAAGCTAGCGCGTTAGCTAACTAAGCAGCCGAGGAGGACTTAGCTTTAATCACAATCTTGTATTCCATACTTGGCAGAATAAAGTCCTCCCGAGTCGATGGTATTATCGGATGGATCGTGATATTAATTATTTTTGGCACCGCGTCTTACTACCCTTTCGGCTTGCCTATGTACTAATTACTCTAATGGCTTAGAGATTATGGAGGTTTAATTGAGAGGAAATGCACCCACATAAACGTGGAAGGAGGGTGGAAAACCATTTAGTAAAAACCATCCTCAGTGCACCCGACCGGGGTTGAACCCCAATAGCCGCGTCTTCGACAGTCTAGTCCAACACGACAGTGGCGCGTTAGACCACGTGGCCACCTAAGCGTGTATGATCTTAATTTATCACTCATATGTAGCAAACGATTTACGCACGTCCATCACAGACTCAGCCTTAAGCAATGAGTGAAGAATTAACCAAGGCACTGTATGAATCTTGGATAGCTCAATGTAGAGCTTTGGTGTGGTAAGCCAATGAGCCTGGGTTCGATTCACAATTTCAGGTGTCATTTTTAAACTAATCTAATTTAATTGAATTTTTGTATCTCTCATATGGATAACCCCGTAATTACAATGATTTTAAATCTGTGTGTTGATATTCATTAATTGAGTACGGAAGAGAAAATTAAACTTTAAAGGAAATATATTAGCATTTGCGAAGGGAAATAGTGAGAAATCTTTAAAAATAAACTAGCCATAATACACCAAGCCTGGATCCAAGCCGGTCCCAGTTACTATAAAACCTAGACGATATGCACTTGATATGAAATCGGTGGGTAAACCATGTTGGGTTATATTACTCTTGAATCGAGTTTCATCCAAATGATAATTTATTGTATTTTAATTTTGGGTTACTAGAGGATTGAAGATTAGTAATTTCCCTCAACGGTGGCTAAGTTGTCCGAGAGAGTTATAGTAGTTTTGCCCTGTGTCAGTGATGATGGGGAAACTGGGGTAGGAGTCCCAGCCAAGGTATATTGGTGGCGGCTTCCACATGCTTTATCCCCGATAGTGAATTTGAACTTCCTTCGGACTACCAACTTAAACACTACCCTTCCTATTAAACTGTTAACAATCTGTTTGATATAATTCTTTAAAAAAAATATATGATAGGTTGCAATAAATCACACACAATACACCATTCTTATATGATGCAGTTCAAATTAAGATTTGCATTTGTTTAATGTGAGTGGGAATGGAGCAGATGGGCAAACTTAATAGAATCATTTCGACTATAACATACCCAAATAATGTAAAAAACATAACTATAAAATATTAGTAAAGGTATAGACAATTGGAGTTGAACCACGGTCTTCTAAGACAAAATTAGGCACCCCCTTTATACACTTTTTTTTTCTGCCAGCTCTAAAATGTCTTAAAGGGTGCTCGTATACTGTTAAAGAGGGGGCAACCGTGATTTAAATAATAATTAATGAATTTTACACGCCCTGTTGGGCAGACAAAAGCAACAGTTTGTTTTACTCTATTCTACTATCCATCCGGACTTTCCGTATTGTTACACTAATGTGGTATGAATGAGGAAGATTTGATTTATTAAAAGGAATGTACAAACTTTTTCGTTATTGTATAAAATAAAACGATCCAGGAAGAATTAATCTTAGTACACCCATTCAGGATTTGAACCCCAACATTCCCAGAACCTGAAATACATTATTGAAGAGGTTTTCTTCTTAGTAAATGTGCTCATAAATTAGGGGTATGATATTATTATTGTTATTATTATTATTATTATTATCCCCCCCCACATAATACTACCCGTTCTGGTTATACGCACTTATGCTAATGAGTAATATTAGGGTTATTGTGAGATGAAATGGAGGACCTACAGTTTAACGTGGGATCCGAACCATGGTTTGGCCTGTTATTCCACACATTCACAAGTTGTGATTAATACACGTCTTGTCAGAGGTGAAGGAAGGATTTGGCAAGCAGATAAATCTGTGCCGGGATCAAGGATTGAACTATGGACCCCTAACAAAGTGTTATGATTTGGTAAACTTTATTTAATAAAAAAGTCTATAAATTACTTTTAAAAGTATATTAGTGGAAATAAAAGTGATATATTGTTCGTATCTGGGATACATTTCAAGATAATACCAAATTGTTAGAGACGATACGTTCAATGAACTAAGAACCTTATAGTTACGATACATAGTGTATAGACTAAACTAGTTTCAGGATATTGAATTATTATATAAAAATATAAATTTAATATTAACAAATCAAAAACTATTCACTTAACCTTGGTAGAGTGTTTTAAATATTACTCGTATTAATTTTGTAAAAGAGTAGACTTATCCACACGTGTAGTCTGACCTATGGGCCACGACATGTTTTTCAACAATTTTACAGTAATAAAAGGTTTGGTAATGATTTGCATTATCTAAAAACTTGCCGCACACACACAAAAAAAGCGCTGATTTCATTCACTAATTAATTTATTTTGGAATAACTATTACATTACTATTATACTTTTTTACAGTTTTTAAGTTGTTTTATTAATAGTGTACCTTGTTTATTACCACTAATTTACTTGTTTATTTTTCTGGCGGCCCGTTATATTTGCTTGATTATGCAAATTGGTTTGTGGGTCATGAAAGGTTGGACAACATTGTTTTAAGCCATCAGCCACGTTTTGATCGACTGGGTCAGTGGTAGTTTCTTTAAAAAATTATTAATTCTATCAACCCGCATACTCAATTTTCTTAATGTATAATTCAGACAGCCCAGAAGTGAAGTAATCTAGTGAATATTTAGAAAAAACATAAACTTGTGTTTTTATCTCCGATGGGATCTTTTTTTAAATACTCTGCTTAGTTGCAGTTTAACTCCGAATATCAGTTGGTAGAGTTTAACACGAGCTATTTAAGAATTCTGGGATCGAGTATTGACCCGCTAGAACAAGTTACTATTGGTAAAATTATAGTATTCCTTTTTCACAGTGATGAATATATGTCAAGAGGACTGGGGGTAAATATTACGTCTAGTTTAAATTTAGTTTAGCTTATAAGTTGGGTTTTTATTTTTTCAATTTGTTAAGAAATAGTATATTAAACCTCATAATAATAACAATATTAATAAAAAATTTTTATAAGGGCACCTATAAATTGAATGCGTTGACCTCCGATAATTCTGTACTCCATACTCGACCGTTGCTCTGGCCTTTGAACTACCCATTTTCTTTACCATATGATCAAAGAATCTCCTCTAAGCACTGTGCTAATCTGATCATGGATTATAAGTTATTAGCACGTAAATATAAATGTATCTAAGTTCGATTCACTTAACCAGGTATCATTACCATGGCTATAAATAAAGAGTTGTGATCCATGCCACAATATTACATTAATGATTTATTCATCCAGCATGCTTCCATTGAGTATATGCCTATATAAGGTATTAAAATACACTTTAAGTTGTGAGAGGAGGGCCCGAATTCTATGTGCAAAAAATAAATCTGCTTTACGATTATTTTAACACTTTAGTTAAGTTGAAGCGCATTTACTTATTAAATGTAAGTCCAGGCAGGTTTTCTAGGAGGGTATTCAAATTAAATTGTGAATTTCGTCTTAACTAAAAAAAAGGGTAATTTAACAGTAAAGGTGTTTGTTGTGTTTTTCTTGAAATTATTGAAAATTAATGCTTGGTAAAACCAATTATTAGTATTAAATGTAGTAAAAAATAAACTCTCAATCATTCCACGTAGCGTTTAAGGGATAAAAAGCTACATCATACTGAAAAGTCAAGGGATAACATTGTATTTAATAATAATATAAAACTTGTCTTTTCCAAACATAATACCAAAAAATCTCGGGTAAATAATCAACATTTTACATGCTAAGCATAATATTTAAGCTACAATATAATTTATAAAGTCTAAAGATTTTATTTTAACTTGAATTATAATTTTGAAATTTCATCAATCCTGGATACATTTACACTACTATGATATGGATGAATAAGGCATATATTAAGGGGAATTTATCTAAATTCACGTGGAGCTAGTGTGAAACAACATTTAGACTAAACAAATCTTCATTACCCTCAACTGGCATTAAATTCCCGACTTTCCAGTCACCGGCAAACTGTATTAGATGTGATTAACGTTTTAGTCCTTTCACTCACAGAGATAGATAATGCTAATTTTATTTTATTTCAATATATAAATTTTTAAGTAAAATTTTGGGATTTTAACAGAGGATTTTTTTCAATTTAAAATACTAAATATAATATAACTATATTATATGCACAAATCAATTGTAAGTAATATTAAGGGCTCTTAAATACAAGCACATAAACAATTCAGTGTCCTAACCGGAAGTCAAGTCTTTATTTTCATTTGAATGAAATGTGAGAAACATCTGGTATTAACTTCACATCGTCATCCCAGAATATTCCGAGTACGGAAACATGCTCATGGTTTTACAACGCTTCCTGCCTGATCAAACATTTGTTAAAAACACCCACTTATACGAGATCTTGGTGTACAAAAACTGGTCTCATATTAGTGAGAAGCCGGTCATGTAGGTGACTGGATGAAAAGACAGGACGTGAAAGGCGTAAGTACTCTAATTGGCAGGACACACGTTTTTTTAATCTGTTCGAGCATTAGGAATCAAATCCACTTAGTGATCATTTTGTAATTTTTTTAAAGTTAAAGTGTGCTATGTCTCATAAATCTTTACACGTTTAATTCAGAGTTTTAAATATTTCTCGCGAATATACAGCTTTAAAAATATTTAATATTGGACTTTCTGAGTTGCAGTGGTGTTCTGTGAGGTGTTTCCAGGTTAAGCAGAGCTTGTTAAAACTGTACATTTGTTAATATCTTACCCACTATGTCACCATTTGACTATCATAAAAAAAAATATGCCCCACATACCTTTCATTTAGATGTATTTTGGCTTATACCTGGCTAAATAATGTTTTACTGAGTGTTACGAACTTTTTATTCATTTATTTGAGTTATGTAACATACAATTTCTGAACCTAATGATTATATCAGCACACGACTCAAAACTAGCTTAAATCTAGAACAAACAGAACATATAGCTCCTGGTCACTAATTCATCACTGTGCAAGAGGAAACTCGCATTTCACCAATAATAATTTTCTCTGCCATGCCAGGAATCAAATTCGGGACTCTTAGCTCAGTAGACTGATCTAATGTATCGGACTTGAGGTTAATTCACAGACGTAACTTAAACTGATTTTGCTTACTACTCCTCTGAATAGTAGTAGAATAATGCTAGCCAACGGGAATGTCTTAATATTGAGATTTGAAATATTTAATTAATCAAAATATGGTAACGATAAAAGTACTTATAAATTTAAAGAGGTCAATTTTTTTTTTATGTAGGGTCCAGCACAAACAAGACGTAGATTTTATTTTTAGTGAGGGTGACATTTTACTTTAAATACCCATAAGTAAATATATAATCGTACCCAAGATATTTGAGGGATTGATTTGGTTTCTTTTTCAGTTTGTATTTTATATTATGAATATTTAAAGTAGCCAGTTGCTCCCCACCATTTTAAAGCATTATTAGTAGCCTACAGTGAGATTATTCATGATTTCATGACTTTTAGAAGCAGGTCCAAAGTACATTGTTGTGCAAATAAATGGAAACAATTTGATTTTTTTTAAATTTGGCATAGATTATTAACTTCACAAACACTGGACACACAACCTTATAGTAAAACAATAAGCATCTGTTAGTACAGCCTTCTGGGTAGGGGTAATTACTGACAAAAATGCCCGTTTGCAGTGTGACCGACCTAACTGAAGCCAACCAAAATTTCCCTTCCCAGTGCCATGTTTCCATTAATTAGCACAACACTGCAGTTGATAGAATTTATTGTTCAATGGACTTTTAAAAGTCTTCAGCTAAGTTTAGGATGAATGTCATACAGATGACCATTTAGGTATCCTCATAAAATAAATTTGGTGAATGTAGGTCTGAGGAGAGAACTGTTTCATACGGTACTTTATTATATTTTCATTTTATTATTTTTAATATATTTATCCTAGAAAATATATATTAATTAGTAGCTAAAAGGAATCGTAGCTTGTATGAATAGTCTATATTTAAAAAAAATATTTCTTCAACGGCACCACTGACCCTAATGTGATCGAGGACTAAATATCAACCTTGTACAGCATTGTTTTATTCTGACAGAGGGGTCTGGGTTAGAATCCTTGCAAGATGTGATGAGGGAGTTATTTCTAAATAGTTTTACCTTTCTCACCACACAAATTGATGTACATCTCTTCTGAAACCCTCCATTTTCTATCTAGTTTCAAATAATTTAACTAAATGTATATTATCTGGACGATTAAAAATATATGGATCAATAAAACTGATGTGTCATATGTCTAGAAACCAATTACATGACATGGTACTCTAAATATATTATTTATCCAATTATGGCTATTAAAATGTAAATATTATATATTTTAATATTTTTAGGAATACAATTTATTTATGTTTCCTTAATTAAATATATTAACTAACACTTTCATTATGGACAAGAGACATTACCTAAATTTAAAGCCATATTTCTCTAAACGGTTCAAACTTGAATCGAGCCAAGAAACTTTAAGGTTAGTCCAATTAATTTTTATACTCAAAGTCCTAAGCTCTTAATTTATACTCCACAAGAGTTTGTGTAAGTTTATTCAGCTCCTAGATCCATCATTAGGGTAAATTAAGAAAAGACAATTCTGGAAAACAAATAAAGGAACATCTATAGGACATCAGAAGGAATAAATAAATGACAGACAGGAAATTTGTTGCCATTTTATATACGTCTTGCATTCTAGCTTAGCTACCTTAATAGCAATTCCTTTAGCTCTTTAATGGCTGAGTATTATCAATTTATAAAAGAGTTGATAAAATTAATATTGTTTATTCACTGTAGTTTATTACTCATCCAGGCTATCTAAATTTAACTACAGAAATAGGGTGTGGATTAAGAATGTATTTTAGATCAAGTGTACCCACATTTTCATGAAGAAAGAGTAGGAAATCATTATGAAATACTTTACACACTCAGTCAGGATTCAAACTCCTACTTATCCATCACCATAAAACAAGACTAGATTACATTGACCTTTAGCCCACATGATTTCATAAGTGGGTGATAATATTTTTAAGATGATTATTAAATAAAATAATTTGGTGAAAATATTTTATTTCAATAAATTTGACTAATCTGGTTATTGAATCTTCCCGTTAGTAGACAAGACATCACGTGACTCTAGGGACATGAAAGAAGTGTGTGAGCAGTAGTTGAAGGACTTTAAGAATATAAAGGATGATACTGATGTGAAGTTATGGAGTACTTTGACTATATCTCTAACTCTCTACCATCCTTAACTAGCTCGTGTTAGCTTAAACCTTTTTTTCACAGTTCAAATTGACTTAAAAGTCATTTCGTTTTAATCCCCTTTTTAAACAGGTTTTGTCCATTTGACAAAGTCAGATTTCATCATTTCTCAAAGTTGCAACATATAATATTAAGATTGATGAATTCAAAACTTTTATTTTTTTATTTTTCAACTGCCAGAAAAGTCCAAAGTTATCGTGAAAAGACTATATCATTTATTTGATACAGATTAAATCAAAACGTATAAATATTTGTAATCGAACTTCTTAGGCCAATTTAATCCTGAGCTATAAATAGGTTAAAATTTCTCACCTAACTCCGTATCTCAACAGTTGATGTGTTTCCACCCTTGACAGCTCATGGGTAGAAGGAGGAAAACAATAGGATCGTTAATGGAAGAGAATGGATGTTATAGTGCCCTGTTGCATAGCCCCTTATCTCCTTGTCAAATATACGTAGATACATAAAAAAAAACCTAATAAAAGCGTATTGTCTCAGCTTTCATTTTCATCGGTCAATTTGAATGAAACTGTGTTACAATAATGAGTTATGATTGCGAGACTATGAAGACGTTCGGAATTTTGGATAAGACATCGAGATCTGTTGTCATGACGTGTTTCGTTGTGCTGTAATCAATTTGTTTTGCAAGTGATAATGCTAGGAATGAGTCAAAGTTCAACACTCACTATCCCTTTCAAACTCTATCAACAATAGTAGAGTTCTAGTATGAAGAGACTTTGGGAAATTTTTATTTTTGCTGTAAACATTGATAAATCTTTACTGTGTTACTAGTAGCTCTGTGAACAGTAGATCTCTTGTCCTCCATTCATAAAATGATAAGTAAGACCATGTAATGAATTGTGTCGTTTTCTTATCTTAACATTTCACATTGGATTTAATTACCTTTTTCTATATTTTTTCCTTGACTACCAAGTTAGTCTGAAAACAAAAAATACTTTATTCAATAGTAAATATTATTCATATATTATAAACGTTGTTCACATTGATTAATTAATACAGCAGTCTTTAATTATATATATATATTTATAACTAAATAATCCATTGATACTCGAAAAATGGCCTTATAATTATTATAAAATATAATCACTTGAAATAAGCTACTAAACCAATTTTTTTTGATGGGCTGCCATATTGAAACGTATATCCAGATTCAAAAATTATGTAAGCCCTAATTACATATTCCAGTCTATATTGAAAGAATATTCCTGCCAGATTTTGTTAGAATGGGTCAATGCGTTTGGCAGTTACTACAAACAAACTTAAAGATATTTAAGTGAAAGCTATAATTAAACGAACAGTTTACAAAAATTAAAAATTACTTACACGCAGTGTTTGGTTTAGGCTAAGATAATATTCTCGTTAGATTTAGTTAAATTTCGTCCATGCATTCGGCAATTATCTCATAAAGGTTAAGACATACAGACACAATACCAAATGGTCAAGACAAAACAGAAGCTCGCTTCACTCAGTTAGTTAGTCTATATATAATAGGTATTTATATTATCTATATAAATTTGGACTTTTTTTTTAATAACATGACTTCACGTATACATTTATGAAAACTGTCTCAATAACTTTTAGAATGCCAAAAATGTTCTTTCCTAATTAAATCATAATGTATTGGCAGGGTTTCACTGCCAGTATATCTTTCGTTAGGCTCAATTTAAATAAAATAAAATATACAAAACAAATAGCACTTACATGCATCGGTGTGGGCTAATGCGTAAAATTCGTTTGTTCAGGGTAGACAGTGATTGATAAGTCAGTGTTCGGATACCGGTCAAATGTGCGTAAGGTAGTTTTTCCTCAATGGTTCCCCGATCTCCCTCCACCACAAAAGTGAGTGTAAATTTCTTATAAATTAAACCTTCCTCATCCTCATTTAACAATTGTAAATATGGGGATAGCTTGGTAGGGACGTGGAGTACAATAGTAAGCTATATTGCACAAACATTCTAATGTCTAGCTGTATTTGGGGTGTTGGATTGACAGTTAGTTTGTCATAATGGATTAACAGCGTTACTATTTCCAGTTGTAGGAGCTATGATACGTGAGTCATAGGCTAATTTGATATAGCCCCCGTTTTCATCGGAATAGGAGAGTTGGTACGGAGACAGGTTAAAGCTAGGAGATTTGACTTTGAGGCTTGGAATACCTAAGAGAGTTGGTACCAGGACAAGTTTGAGCTAGTATATTTGGCATTCAGGCTTAAAAACCATAGGAGAGTTGGTACGAGGATATGTTTTAGCTAGTAGATTTGGTACTGAGACTTTGACTACCTAGGATAGTCGGTACAAAGACACGTTTGGACCAGAAATTTAGATCTGAGGTTTGGAATACCTAGGAGAGCTGGTACGAGGACATGTTTGAGATAAGAGATTTGGCACTGAGGCGTGGAAAACCTATGAGAACTGGTACAAGGACATGTTTAAGCAAGAAGATTTGACATTAAGGCTTGTAATACCTAGAAGTGTTGGTGTGACATGTTTGATCTAGGATATTAGACGCTGAGGCTTGGAATACTCAAGAGAGTTGGTACGAGGACATGTTTGAACTAGGAGATTTGACACTAAGGTTTGTAATGACTAGTAGAGTTGGTACGAGGATATGTTTTAGCTAGGAAATTTGGCACTCAGGCCTAGAAAACTAACAGAGTTGGTAAGTGTTTTTACTTTGGTTTTGTGATTAGTCGATGCTACAAATTAATTACTTTAAAATTTATTTCGGAAAAGAATTCATGTATATATATATATATATATATAAATTAAAGTAAATTTTGAAACAATATGGCATATTTTTAAATAATTAATATGAAACCGATATAAGTTGGATGAAATTACTTCATAGGCATGGTGATAGAGATATTAACCCATAGGAGGAAGACACATAGTTACATCTAACTGGGATTCTAACCTTGACCTCCCAATCATCAGTTCATCAGACCAGACGAGTCTGAAGACTGTATCTTGAGCTACCACTTTTGCGGGTGATAATCATTTTAATAATCTATATAAATAGATTACTCTTTCACTTGTCATTTTCTTTATCAAATCATGGTTTATTGAAACATAAGTCTATTGGTTCCAATAATTATTGCTAGGTTGTAGCACTGGCCTGAAAGATGAAAAACCGTAATAAATTATTGTTAGGAGACACGTTGACAGTTTTTTTTTACTGTACATACAGTGATCGAAAGTATGGCCCTTTTTTACTAAGATACATAGAACCTAATAGTTTATTAAAAGGGGAGAAGGGGGCCGTGAGGAAATGCAAGATTATTCTTGAAAGGAAACTTTTATTATTTCATTTCCGAGTCTTATTTCAATCCAAGCAATGCCGTGTGTCTGATTATTACACCATATTTTCTAATTAAATGAAATTAAATTACTACTGGTGGTATAGGGGATCGATGTGATATTAAATTGCTCAAGTTGATTCAGGGGTTGTGAAGTTTTTGTTTCTGTTCCACTAGTACATTCATTCCGCTTGTTATTAAATATTTAATATGAGGAGATAGGGAGGAGAAGGATAGTTTCAGAAAACGTGCACCTCCTTCTGAATTAGAAAAGAAGATAGGGAAAACCATTGCAATAAATCAAATGTTAAAAAAACACCCCTTAAGACATCCTCGACTAGATACAAAGCTTGTCCTTTTCACAATGGGAGACCCAGTATTGTTGTGAGCTTTACACCTTAGATCAAGTGACATTCTGAGCGAGTAGGTTGTATACATTACGATGTCAGGTGGATAACTAGTTTTTATATTGACTATCTGAAATTAAAATTATCAAAATTAAACTTTATTAACGCAATTAAACCTGATTCAGAGGTCTAAGGCGTTACCCTCGTGTTAGACTAGACCACTAATGACAGGGAGATTTGGATACAAATCCCGGTTGGTTTAACAGAGGGTCTTTTCCAAAATGGTTTTCCACTACCCCTCCACGCAAATATGGGTACACTTCCTTTATATTTAAACTTTTTCATCCCTCACTCATTTGTGTAATTAGTAGTATATCCGTAAAACCTGAACAAGTGATCAGACGGGGTGTTTAAAAAAAACCTAAAGTAGACGCATGCGAATTATAAATTATATCAAATGATAACAGTCTTAACTACTGTAGGCTCGCGACTACTTACAGTAGTTTGGATCCACAAATCGAGTGTATAAAACTGTTGATTTTAATACTGTACAGTACTTTTCAATCGTAAGAGTCTTAAAAAGATGCACCCATTCCCAAAATACACACACAGAATGTTGTTTTAAACGCTGCATATATTCGTTATCTTATATTTAGGTAAAATTCACATTTAAATCTTTGTTTGAAAATTATGAAAACCCGATAGACACAAATTTAAATATGCTATGAAACGCTAATAATATCCAGTTATCACACATTGTGGGTGTTGACTGCACAAAAGATTATTCACCCTCAAGATACGGCTTATTCGACTTTTTTGCTATCCGGACCAACCAGCCGATCACCCCTTCAGGTCGTATGGTCGTGAGCCTACTGTATCTCGGACATTGTGGTACTCGAGTTGGTAAAAATCATAATATTCAACCTTATAGAAATGTGTATATATAGAAAGAGGGAGAGATAAAGCATATTCAGATGTTTCTCTCTTAAATATCATAATAATTTATTTTTTCTAAATAGGTCTGAATAGAGCGAGAATATCTAAACCACTTCAGAGTCATAATGGGAATAAAAACTCACCGAACACGTAATTTCGTATAGTTTACATGTGCAATTATTTTTTTACCATAAAACACAACTGCAGATAGCTAATGTAACGTTTAACGGAAGAATGTCAACCAGTTATATGTGAAACAAGAAATAGTTGACTCTAAAAAACAAAACACGACACAATGATTGGGACTACTTAAAGTTCATATGAATCAGCATGATCCGAGAAATAAACTCGTTATTATTATTTTTTTCTTCTTGTTTCAACAAAAGAGATGACTTTACGATCCAAAATAACCTCAGGGTATATTTACAGCTAGTATTTTTTTTTTACCATACATTAGTATTTGTGAAGGGATAAACTCTTTTAATTACACTTATAAAGTGGATATGAGAAAGAAGATTTTTATGAAATGTGCTCATATTTGCTATAGAAGGAAAGTGGGCGAATCATTCACGAAAAACCACCCTCAGTATACTTGGCTTGGATCCAAACCCTGACCCCCCTGCTAACACAACACTGTCTAAAAGACATTGACGTTAAATTCCTGTGACCACAGATGGGTGTTAAGTGAGCTGTTAATCAAAATTCTCGTTGGGAATGAAGTTATTAGTTACAGATGAAGACAATAAATCATGTGAATGATCTTCTAGAAAAGCATCGAGATTAGGGTATTGGGGCCTAGGATCCCAGCCGGGTGCAATTAGAGTGGCCATCATCAAATTATTTCTCAATCTCCTTCCAAGCAATAGCGCGTGCATTTACTCTAAATTCTAACCTACCCATTCCAACTCATTGTTGTGATTAAATGTGGCTAGCCGGAAGAAGTAGTATTAATACGAGTGAAAGTATTTTATATGAAAATTTGTAATTATGTTCAATTTAATTTTATTTTATTTTTACTGTCTTTTGATACATAGGAGAGAGAAATATTATGATCATCAAAAAAATTAAAATTGAGATTTTGATAAATAGCATCCTCTTAACCCCCCCCCCCCA
>CABEEJ010001600.1:57994-72574 GCA_901482245.1 Timema douglasi
GGGGGGGGGGGGCAGATGGTGGGAAAAATATTGCTTTCATTACAAAGATAGAGTTTAATTTTCATCACATGTTGATATCAACAGTCCCTTGAATATCCATCACATCATGAACATAGCGGTATTAGATTAGAAACTTTTTAAAGGAAGATAAAAAGTTGTCATTAAATTTCAGGACATCCTTGAGAGATATTCAAGAACTGTTGAGGTCAGCATGTGAAGAACATTAAATTCTATGTTTGTACTGGAGAAATACTCGGTTTATTTTGGACGATAAAATGTTTTGCCATAAAAACTACAAACACACTGGTGTTTTCTCGCACCAACTTACATTTCACCTTGAATGGTTTGAATATAGTAATTTAAATAAGATCGAAAGAATTCGTTTACTTCGCGTCTTTACTACCCATGCAGGCTATCCACATTTAACTAAGTTTATAGAATAAGAGTGAGGGAGATAAAATTTAGAGGAAATGTTCCCTGATATGCGTGGAAGGAGTGTGTAAAAATATTTAGGAAGTGTTATATAGGCTACTTAGTACACTCGTCCCGTATTTGATCCCTCTCATTCATGCTACCAGTAAATTGGACTAGATGATATTGACGTTATTCCGCGTGCCTGACCATGCGGGGAATCAAAAGTAGCAACGTATTTTTGACATTTTATAAAGCAAAAAAAAATATATATATATATATTCTCGTGTTTTTTTAAAAAACTAGTTAAATAACACAGTCTTCTGAATTTTTCATTTATTAAATCAGATTTATCAGATATATTTTCCGTGTCAATTTAATATTTAAAAACATATTTTCACAATTTAATACTCTGAAAATCACGTTGTAGTTAATTAAATTAATTTGTTTTAATATTATTTAATTGGTTTTAATAAACTCATAACATCTTAAAACGTGGTCAGATTTAGTGTGGAAATAAGATAGTTACACGCCATTTTAATCAGATATGTAAGTCTACACTAGTAATCTTATCTGGACTCGAACCACATCTTTTCCGCCAATGGTAACCAAGTGTAATATAGGTCAAATATTCTGAATAGTTCATTTGTTAATAGTTAATGTAATTTTATTTTTATTTCATTTTTCTTACCTACTTTAAAACTAATTGTATGTTTTCCAGGACACTGTTGCTTGTCCAGCTATGCGCATTATTTACAATAGTGAGGTAAGGAAGAGTAAGATATCATTTATTCGAAAATTACTAGAGATGAGTCTGTATAATCATATATTTCCCAAATCCGAATCTCAATTCCAAAACTTAGATTTTCTTTTGAATCTTGAATTCTAATTTGAATCCTCGATCTTTAAAAATAAACAAATTTAGCTATTATTAATATTGTTATATTTATTATTATTATTATTATTATTGGCGCCGGGTCTTACTACCCATTCAGGTTATACACACTTACGCTAATGTGTAATGGTAGGGTGATTGTGAGATTAAGTGGAGGACCTCCAGTTTAACGTGGAACCCGAACCACGGTGGAGGCCTGGCATTCCCCACATTCACAAGTTGAGATTAATACACTTCTTGTCAGAGGTTAAGGTAATCATATAAATATGTGCAGGGACGGAGGGTTGAATCCCAGACCTCCAGCACAGAAATCCAACACCCTACCCCTTGGCCACCAGGTCACCCAAGTTTAGCTAAGTGGAAATATTTTAAACTCAATCTAAAAAATTGCTTTCAAGCTCTGATGCCACTAACAAAGTATGTTTTTTTGGTCATGTTTATTACGTCATAAACAAATATAACACTTTTTTTAAGTAAACTAACTACCGTATATTAATATTTTTTTATCCATTTTAATGGTTTGTTACCAATCCAACTACACAAGTCTATTATTTCCATTAATCAAGTGCTTAATATGTTTATATCAAGTCAAAGTCTTCATAATTGTATACGAAATACCTTTTTGAGATGTTTATAAATATAGAAGCTATCGAATACCATAGAATATGATGGACTTGAGGAATTGCTTTTTCCAGTGTCTAAGCACTGAAATTAGATTTTTAGCGTGGAGAGAGAGGGGGAAACCATTAAAGGAATATCATCTCAGTACTCCCAGCCTAGATTCCAATCCCCGTTATCGACCAATCAGACGAGATTTACGTGGATCCACCGATACGTATTATTCTTACTTTACATTATATATTATCAAAAGTCTAAATAGGGCTTATTGATAGTCATTTATCATTAGTACCCCAAACCTTAGGTCATGTTATAAGACCGCCTCATATTAAGCTCGGTCAAAGGAAAGGTTGCTCTTGATTGAATTGAATGAAGAGCTAAAGTGTTTCTCCTATCAAGTGGGACTACAAACTAACAACCTTGGGACGAACTAGTTTGACAGGCACCTACCTAACTACCTCTCCCTCCCGTCAAACGCATCCTGTATTGCGGAACACGACCGATATAATATAAACTAATTGCGATCATCTCGTGACGTCGCAATAAAGGAACAGTGTTTTCCATCTATTAGCGTTAGCCATGATTGTGCATCAAGAGTTGGAGGCTAACAGGAGGGTACATAAGCGGATCTGTTCGTGAACTGTCAACAAATTGTGAAATGCGTGCGGGGGGTTTGGCTATAAAAGTTGGTCTATTACAAACTCAAGTAACTTTGCAACAAATCACGATCACATAAACAGTGAGAGGTTTATGATCGTGCTATTAAAGATACTACTACTATGTGGCTTATTTAAAGAGCACATTCCAAACACAATGCTAGAATCATATCATTACACGAAATACAAACTGAATTAATAGCTCACCAAATGTAAGGTTTATTTCCCTACCAGAAAACAAATTAGGCCTTCGTGGCATTTTTCTAGAAACATAAGCTCCCTTAGAAGCGACTGATATTGATTTTTCTGCCGTGTGCTGGTACCAATATACAGATACATATTTCAAAACTTTAATACCCAGAATTTTTATGAGGAGTCCACACATATTTTTACTCGTTATGGGAATGCCAGGCCTCCACCGTGGTTCGGATTCCACGTTAAACTGTAGGTCCTCCATTTCATCTCACAATAACCCTACCATTACACATTAACGTAAGTGCGTATAGCCCGAACGGGTAGTAAGACGCGGTGCTAATAATAATAATAATAATTTACTCGTTATGCTGATATTCACAGCTTACATTAATTTGTTTTTTTTTTCTCTGGGTTTCACAAGCTATCTGGGCTATACGCACGTGACTATACGAATGAGGTAGGAATGAGAAATGAAGAGCTTAAAGAAAATATAAACGCATTTGCGTGGAGGGACAGTGGTAAACCATTTAGGAAATAATAGCCTGAGTACATCTGGCCGGGATTTGAACCATGAGCTTTATGCCATCAAAAAAACAGACTAAGCGTTCGTTTATACTGATGAGTGGAAACATATAAAAAGTTACAGCATTTTTGTAGAGGAATGGAGGGAGAGAAAGTGAAAAACTATTTAGGAAAAACATCCTGTTTATAATATACAAATGAAATGTTGAAGTTTGTCTGTCGGTTTATTGCTTAGTAACGCTCAAACCACTGTACCCATTGTGGTGAAATCTATCATGGATATATTTTAAACATCCTCTTAATATATAGGCTAATTTTTTTTTCTATTAAAATCCATTAATATTGATCTTTATAAAAATTATTCTTTCTTAAATTATGTGACTAGTCATTGTATGCTCATATTGAATGTATAATTTTTATTCTCTGTCTTATTTGATTGCCAAATCTACTAAAGCCAAAAGTAGAATTACAAAAATCCATTTCAATCCTAAATCCTTAAGGAAAATAGATATTTTGTGATAGTAGTTTTGTATTAATATAAGTAGGCAAATTATGTTTCTTTGGCAAATAAAAATTGCACTTAAGACACGTTACACATCTTTATTTTATTTTATTTGATCTTACATTTATAGTTAAACATTCGTAATTATTTTCACATTAAAAGGTAGAATAAGCTCCAGAGTAGACAAAGAATTAATAAAATAAAATATTATATATATTTATGAAAACAATGTAATTTGAAGTCTTAAAAACATCGCAAAGGAGCTAAGGAATGCTTGAAGATGTTAACCCCAGGCGTACTTTTTTTTATATACCTTTACTTATATATTGAGACTTTACCGCGTTGGGCCACTTAGATGCTAGTTAGGCCTACTTCAAAATCCATAAATCTAATTCTTTGCATTCCTATCATGGAAAACCTAGGATTGTGAAATTGAGCGTTTATTATTTTTGTATATAGTTTTATGAACCTGACACACTGGACCACTTGGAAACTACTTCGGTTAACATTAAAACCAAAATAAAATGCTTTCATTAATTTGGCATGGATTTACGTATCTAAGCATCTGCTTGGGTTTGCATTTCTTATTTATTATCACTATCCCTAAATTATAGTGTGAGTTTAATGCCTTAAATCACGCGTGGATAGCTCTAGAATCAGAGAATGTTGAAAGGGAACCGCTTAGAATATGTTCTAAGGTAAACTTTAGAATGTGACACAGATTATATTTATTAAACTTCTAGATATATTTCAAGCCTTACGCCTAAGACTGCGTGACTACTGCCACGGGTATCTCCAAAACAACGAGAAATAGCAAGTTGAAACATTTAATAGCCTGCGTACTAAAATAAGCTGAAGGGTATGCTTCCATTTTGGGTTATTTTATTTATTATTTCTACTATTTTATATACACCGCTTAACTCTGGGGATGTTGTGAAGATACGGCTACAATAAACATAAATGTACCGATTTAACTACTTTTACATTAAACTTAGAATTTTTATTTATTATGTACTACTTATTAGAGCAGCTAAAGGGCCAAAAACATAGAAAGCGGGAAACTGATAGTAAACACATTCTTGGGAAACCTCAGTTTTTGTTACTACACATATCGTGAGCCTTACGTATTAAACAGATTGATTTCTGGTGCAGAAGGATGCCAAAATTATAACATTGAAAAGCCATTAAACTTTAAATAATTATTCAGGGAAACTATAAGCTGTGAAACTCAGTTTATTTACTTTTATCCTACTAGTTATGTAAAAATTAAATATCTCTTTATTGCTGCTGAAATTCCACATGGATATAACTTGGACGTCCTGTTAAACCACTCGCCGATTATATTTTTTATAAAATTACATTAAACATGATAGTTATTCCCGCCATAACTTTGACCACCAAATGTTTGCCATATTTCCACGTTATGTAGTTTTTTTTTTCATCTGTACTTTTGATACAAGGTCTAGGTACGCTTTTGATCTATATCTTCGCGCTTTTTATTTGAGGGTTCTGCAAATATTCCTAAGTAAGTTTGACAAGTTTATGTTATATTCCCTAATTTTGGATCTACAAGCACCTATGATCAGGCCGTTTGAGATGTTGCAATATTTGCTAAACAATCTAAGACAAGCTTAAGAAGAAGTATTGTTATCTCTATGCCCCAAGTTTCCATTTATTATGTTTTTTTTGTTTTTTACTACACGTGTTGGTGGTGACGATGGTTTTCATTGAACGTCGATTTAAAAAAATCTAATGATAGACACTAAGTAAAAATGCAAAGGTTCCATCTTTCTTTGTTTTATGGATTTGATGTTACAAACTTAAGTGGTCAAATAATTTAAAACGTTTGATTCACAACAGATATTACAGTAGGACAAAGTGCGGACGAAATGAACACCACATAAGGTTTCCTCAAGTACGCAAGCATATGTCCAGTTTGAGAATTTTGTTGATTAATAGATAGCAATGCCAGAGGTTATGCAGTATAAGGTGTGAGGTTGCGATATACATATACATATTTAAATAAACTAACAAACTTTTTGCACATTCTCAAGCTTCAGTAAACGTACTATGCAAAGTTCTCACTTTTAGGTCTTAACTTTCTTTCGACCTCTCGGAGAGAAAGTATTGTGATCCTCAAAAAATTAGAACTCAAGATTTTTTATAAATGTCGACGTTTCATGAACCCCTGAGTAAAAAAATGTGGTTTTTGCGATGCCGTCTGTGTCTGTAACTGGGGTTAGAGCTGAAAATATTTTACAGAGTGTGTTAAAACTTAGTATTCGGGGTTTTCATAAGGTCCCCACGAGGAGTTTTTAGAATTATATATCTAACCCTGGAATTAAGGGTAGTTTACAAAATGCAAAAAGAGAAGAAATTAATTTTCTCGAAACTCATTCTAACGATCATGATTAAATTTTATGTCTAGACACTGTTCGTCATTATAAACAAAATTTCAACTCTCATTTTCTCATGAAAATGACTTTGAGGCTACTTGACATGAGGGAGATTTTCCAGTTTTTATAATTATTTCTTTGCAATTATTTGAGATACGATACCCTCTAATTGTAAAGTTGTAGTCTTAAAAAATAAAAATATTTGATTTTTTTTTTGCAGAATAAATAGTCTGAATTAGAAGGAATTACATATTATATATTTTAATTCAAGACTTTAAAAATGAATTTGATTCTTATGCTTTTTGGTGGTCAAAGATATTTATCTTTTCTCAATTTTTCTGTAACGGTATTCCTTGTTCATAAAGCCATAGAGTAATTAGTTAACAGTGTATATTATTTCATTTATGATCTTTGGTGTAGTGTTTTTACAACAATGTATATACATCTATTATTTCAATTCATAAACATTTTGAATAGCTATAAAATGTATATTTTAAGATAATATTGGGAGAAAGTCTGTGCGGTGTATTGTAGTATTTATTTAATTTGGGAGCTACCCACACTGCCTGTTACGTAATTTAAGGCATCGCAATAAGTGGCTTTAAGAAACTAAAAAATAATGCCCGAGATGCTTATCCTAAATTTTCCTCAAGTAAGTAAACTTATGCCAAGTTACTCGTTTGATTTTTATTGTACTTGGTAACACTCGCATTGGTTATCATGCGGTCCAAGACGTTGTGATCTGAATCATCTACCTTTTAATGGATAATTCATCTGTTTGTTCAAACACATAGTTTTCAAATGTAGAACAAAATCAAATTAATATTCTACCTTCAAGCTTGAATACAAAACAAGCAACAAGACAACTTTAATTTTTCTCTGGAATAAAGATTGACATTTCTTTTGTGATGTTTCTTTGTATTTGAAGTTGATATTTTCACTTGGTCTTTAATTTATATTGTGTTCCTCTAAACACGTATGCCGCATGGTCTAAGACGCTAGACATGACTGCCGTGGACGGGGAGATTGGGGTTAGAACTTTGGTTGGATGAATGGAGTATTCAAATATGGTTTTCACTCCTCCCCAACGCAAATGCAGGTACACTTCTTAGACATGTAACTTCTCTAATACCTCAAACCATTATCTTAATTAGTACATAAGCGTATAGCCAAAACGGGTAGCATGATGCGGTGGTGGAAAAAAGAGCTTTCTAGGGTGCCTGGTTTTGGAATTCTAACGTCTACTATATACAATGAATCACAAAAATACACATCCTATTTTTTTACATGTTTACATAATTGTGTGATACGAAATTTGTTTGATTAAATTATTGTATTGGAATAATTCGTGTTTTATTTTATCGCGTGTATGATCCAGCCACATTCATATATTAATGGGGTAGTGATTAGAAAAAGTAGAATACAAAGAAAAAAAAACAGCATCTGCTTTGTGAAACAGAGTGAAAAACAGTTATGGACAATCCACCCTCAATAATTGATGCTATGATCTGGATTTGAGATACAACCTTCTCGTCACTTCGAAACAAGACAAAATGAGATTGACATTTACAACGCATATCCATTGCCATGGATGATTTCAATGTAAGTAAAATGTATTTCACTAAAGCTACTATTCTGAAGCTATTATCTGTTTGGAGGAGTTATAATCACGAAGCCTCAAGATTTTATGGTCGGTGGAAATAAATAGCTTGTTTATTATAAACAGACTCGCGAAGACAAAGTTACGTAATGGTATTGCGCACGTCTCACTTAACCTATTAGTCTTTTGCAGCACGCTAGGTTCGTGACAGCGCTGTCACTTGGAAAGGCCTCTATTCATAAAAGGTATAATTGGTCGGTGGGGAAAAAAATTTTCAATTTTTGCCATAAATATTTATTTTATTTATTAAGAACTTAAATTAGCTACAAGTGTATTTTAATATATTTATTTGATTAACGCTCCCCCCTTCGCCTTATGCTCTTTAAGAGAAAGTGGAAGGAAATGCGAGTTATTATCAATATTTTTGAATTTTTTAATATCAAAAATACTCTTTTGTAAAAATGTATAGAATTTTAGTTCATTAGATATGTTTAGTTTACTTTACTACATTATACCAGTCTCAGAAGAACTTGAATATTTATCATTTTCATTGCGGAATTTGAACATAATTTTTTCTCTTAATTATTGTAAACATAAGCTACAAATTCCACTGTACTTACAACAAATATTCAAAAAAGTTGAGATTTATATGTAAGTAAAACTAAACTTAACGTGTCTACTCATGTTACTCTACTCATTTTGAGCAAAAAAAATTCGTTTTATATAAAAACTGCTAGAATAAGGACATTAACTATCGTTCACCAACCTTAAGAGCATCTCCTTTGATTGTATTAAGAGAGTATCCTTAGGAATGGAAGGATATTAAAGGTTTGCACGTCCGATTTTTTATTTTCTGTTTCAATCTCATCCATGTGGGTTTACCATTATTACATTTTTACCGATCATAAAATGTATATTCAAGTTGCGATGGCCTTATATTTATTCAAACAAAGATAGCCTAAATAAATAGTAAGAAGTGTGTAGCACAAAAATATGGTTACATCTATGTTTGCATCGTATAGGGCATCAGGTTCACAGTAGATTTGATTGCTGATGATAAGGATGTCGAAGCTTAAATCTCAATCCCCGGGGATAGTTTTCCACGTGTGATTTCTATTTGCGGTACTTGATTAAATATTCTTAAAATTAGAGCAAATTTATTAAAATAACGACATTATTTTTTAAAGAAAATAATTCACACGCATTTTTAACATAATTATCATATTTATATACCCAGTAAATTGATGGGCTTCTTCTAGATTGTACATGATTGGATTCGCGCCTTTTAAGTGAATTAAGCCCATATTAACTTTTATCCCAGTGATTTATTTCACTAAACTTAGATTTATAAATGTTAGTTTTCAATTCCATATCGATGCGAATACGGGTACATTCATTCTAAATAACCTTTCTCATCACCTAACCTTGTATTGATTAAGCCATTACTATCAAAGCTGTTGAACGTATTTAATTAAAAAATAGGATTTTTTTCACCACATCTCACCAACCGTTCAGCTTGCACGCGTGAATATTAATTACATTATTGTTGCATGGATGAGGAAGGTATTTATTATTTAAAGAAATTATAAACTCATTTGCATGTACAAATAGGGATGAACTATTTTGGAAAAACGTTCTCAGTCTATCTAGCACGGATCCAAGCTCCGAACTGCTCGTCACTAGATAATCAAAAAATCAAAGTAGATAAGCTAAACATTTAGACTACACGGTCACTGTACTGAATAAATCAAAAACAAAAAATTATTATTAGTTAAAATATATTCATAATCTACTATATACTAGCAAAATTTAGGTGTTTCACTTGACTTTCTAAATGCAGGAATATATATATAATATATTATTTTATTAAAATAAATAGTTTGTCTGTCTGTCTTTCTGTTACGCGCATTGAGTGATAGCCTATCTACCGTACGCAGAGGGCTGAAATGGTACAATTAGTAGCCCTTATTCACAAACATTTGCACTTAGAAGCAGGAATTTTAAATCTTTGACAAGATTTTTAGAAATTTATTAAAAACCGAGTTGAAGAAGGAAAATAACGAAGAATTTGTTTTGTGTCCGTTTGAAGAAGAAAAAAATCCTTGCCCGTGGTAGTCACACCGAGTACTTGTGCAATATATCTCAAATAATATTTACACTAAATATAGCATTATTTACGTCAAGTTTAATTTACACAAGAACAAAATGAACACAAAATCAAAATAAATGCCATGTATAATTTGGTATCACACAATGGTGCCTATGATATTATGTATTCAGTTTCCCGAGCCACTCAACTATGAGAGTGGCCTTAAAACTTATCTAGCATAGCTATATAATTGGAAATTCTTTATTTTACGATATGTGTGTTTGTAAAGGTCTCCCCCCCCCAAAAAAAAAACTACACAAATATGTTTTCTTTTCAGTTCAGATGCCCAAGTTTAATAATGTTACGGTTAAGAAAATATGTCGTCAATTGCTAAATTAACTTTTTTTGAGTGACATAATCTTTGAATTATACTGTGTGGTTGCGTAACCTTTTCTTGTGTCAATAACACAGCGAGCAACAACAATTAGCGTCATTAAGAGGGATCACGTGGACTGGTTTATGTAAAATGGGACAACGAAGTTGTTAGTTAATAAAAATTTATCACCTCGGGCTAATTCATGAGGATTAAAAACGTAATGTTTAAATGAAATAAAGGTTCAATAAACCTGTTTTTTTCTCCTTCTCCGTCAAAACTATAGTGTTTTTTCGGGTTTCATATAAAGAGGAATGGACTGTTCTATTGTTTTAAATATGGAGGGGATATTGACTCATGTTCAGGGAAACCTGATTTGATTCTAAATGTTTTTATAGCATGCCTATTATTATTATTATTATTATTATTATTATTATTATTAATAATATTATTATTATTATTATTATTATTAATAATATTATTAACATCTTCACCGTGCACCACGCTTTATTCACCCATCTTAATTTTACAGAATTAATAAGTTTAAATATATAGCCATAATTTTAACTAGTAATAACAATTTATTTTGGAAATTAGGGAAATAATACAGCCTAGAAATACATACTATTATTCGGTAAGTAAGTTGTTGACATATGACCTGTTGGCAAGGAATGTAAATCTCATAATCTACAAAACAATAATTTTACTGGTTGTTATTTATGTTTTTGTAACGTGTTTTTTTACCTTGAATGATGAAAAAAATTAAAATAATAATAATAGGGTGTCTGAAAACAAAGGGCTTAGGAATATATTTAGTCTATAAAGGGATGCGGCTGCTGGTGAAAGGAGGAGGTTACATAGCGATGTGTTACATACCCTGTATTCATCCCAATATTTTGTTAGGATAATCACTTCTAGGAGATTGAGGTAGGCATGACATGCAGCGTAAATGGAATAATCTAGAACCATGATGAGGGTATTTACCAGCAAAAATAATGGGAAGAAGCCGTTGGGAATACCTAGACATTAGAATGGACCTTAAAATATAGGGTTTAATGATTTGGACTGGATATAATTAGCTCAATATAGATTAGGTGGAGAAATATATGTAAATTGCAATGAACTTTTTAGATCCTAATAACATAGAAAAAGTAAGTAAGGTAACTTATATTTATTTTTCGTATTCAGATACATTTTTAAATAGTGATACACCAACATTATTTTGCAAGTTTTGTTATCATAGGTTGTCAGATCATTTATACATTGTTAGCATTTGAATAACGTAGATCTATTACATTTTTTATTATTTTAATTAATAACATTTTAAAATAATTTAGTAATATGTTTAAGTTTGTCATATTACCAAACTATTCATTTTCTTGAAAATTAAGTTCCCTATTTTATATCGAATAGCCAAGGTTATTATATTTGTTTTGGTGAGAACTTACTTGCATCTAGATATCATATTCTGATTATTGAAAAATGACACCTGAACACAGGAATTGAACCCGGGACTCTTTACTTAGTACGTTAATGCTCTAATCACTGAGCTATCCAGGAATCATCCCTTGCCCAGGGTCATTCTTCACTCATATCATATGACCCTAAACATGTAACGATTCCTGGGTAGCTCAGTGGTTAGAGAGCATTGGCGTACTAAACCTAAGGTCCCGTGTTCGATTTCCGTATCCAGATGCTATATTTCAATTTTCAGAATATTAATATTTTGTGTTGTGTGCTGTTGCCCTAGGTTAAAATAGTTGGTGCCAGCCATTGGTCATTATGAGTGATAAAACTTTAGCTTCATTCTTGGAGGTAGTCATTAGAGCATACTAGGATTAAAACGAAGCCGCAAAGAAGCAACTGGCATCAGTTGCTTTCATAATCCATTATAGTTTAGTAACTGCACCATTGTTTGTGTGGACAAAGGAGTCGTTCTTGCTTTAGATAATTAACTATTAATTGTTAGATTAGGGAGCTCTTACATTTAGAATAGGGAAAAATCAATATAATATATTATTTACTCATAATAATGTGAATAAATTATATAAATCTCATCTCTGAGTGTGATACCCTAATTCATTGGGTACCACGTTTATCGTCTAGTAAATAATATTTTTGAAAAAAAAAGCTACAACTTTAAAAGGGGATGAAAATTGAATATTATAAATTTGAGATTAGTACTTAACGTGACCTTACTACAGTAGCTTACCATGTGAGCAAACAACATACAAACAAACTTAACTCTAGAAAAAATAGATCTAGTCACATAAAATTTAGTGTTTAATCAAACACAAAATTCATATTTCACTAAGCAGTCTCACTAGTGGCTCACCAAAGGGGTTGGAAAATAGATCCACGTCCTAAGGTCTGAATTTTTACTTTCTCGCTAGAGAAAGTATTGTGATCTTCGAAAAAAAAAATCTAACTCGAGTTTGTGGTGAATGTCAAAGTTTCATGATCCCTGAATCCGAAAAGGTTTTTCCGCAATTCCGTCTATCTGTCCATCTGTCTGTCTGCACCTTGGACTAGAGCTTAAACTATTTTACCGATCGGGCTAAAACTTGATATCTTAGATTTCATAGGGCTGCCACGTGGGGTTTTTGGAATTGAATATATATCTCTAAAATTAAGGGTAGTTTCCGGGGGATGAGGGAAATAATCAATTTTCTCAAAATTGGTTTAAAATATTTTGACTAAATTTCCTTTTTAAGCTTTGATCAATATTTAAAACAAAATGGCTTCTCTTTAATTTTCGTCAAAATGACTTTAAGGGTTCCTTTAAAATGCGTAAACTCTAATTTTTAATGATTATATCTGTAAGTATTTGATATATGGAATTACTTATCATTGCATATATGAAGGGATATTTATAATAAAAATTTTTTACGTGGTATGTTTATTTATAAAACCAATATTTTTCAAGCTATACGAAAATATACATATTTTTTAATTTTTCCAACATTTGAGTTAAAGTAACCCGAGATGTTGATGGGCGTTGACGTTTAATCACCCCCAGAACCAAAAAAAGTGGTTTTTGCAATGCCATCTGTCTGTGTGCCTGTCTAATCCTAAAACTAAGAGTAGTTTACTAAATTGTGAAAAGATTAAAAAAAATTGATTTACGCAAAACCGGCTTTGACGAGTTGGATTAAATTTATTTTCTAAGCATTGATCATTATTACAAACAAAATGACTACTCTCAATTCTTCGTCAAATTGAATTTAAGGGTTCCGTACAGATGCATAGATTCTAATTTTTTTTTCATATATCAGCAGATCTTTGAAATATATAATTACTTATCATTGTAAATATGTAGGTCTATTTATATTAAGAATCTTTATTTGAAAAATATTTTTATAAAACAAAATTTTTCAAGATATAAGCCAATATATTTATTTTTAACTTTTTGAACATCCAAGGTAAAATATTGTGACCGTCAAAACTAAATGATACGAACCAGATGATATAATACTGACAACGTTAGTGGTCAAAAAATGTTCAATAATATAGATAGCTACATATCTAATAATAACTGAATATAGTTATTTAAAAAAAATATAAAATGTAGTATCATATAAACTTTTGCCAAAAATGACTAATAGGTATCACTAGAATTGTTATAATTGAGACCTCCATACCTTTCTTAAAGTAGAATTCTGGTATAAAGAACATTTTATAAGCCGATTCGGTGGCCGCATGGTCTAACGCGCTATTCTCGTGATGGACTAGACTACCGAAGAAGGGGAGATCGGGATTAAATTATTGATCGAGTGCACTGAAGGTGGTTTTCTCTAAATGGTTTTCCATTCTCCTTCAACGCAACTGTGGGTCAACTTACTTTAAATTAAACCTTTCTAATCCCTAACTCTTTTATGCAATTAGAGCATAGGCATACAACCCGAATGGTAGTAAGACGTGATGCTTGAAAAAACCTTTTATAAAATACATTTTTTGCTGTCAACGTTGATAGAATTTTATTATATTATAATTATAATTTTATTGGTAATGACATTATATTTCCCACATGACGGTTGCATACTGTGATACCTGATGTATGAATTTATGCAAAATAAAATTAGTAGGATTTTAATCTGTCAAAAACTTTTGTACATCTGAATCGAAGTTTTTTAACTTATTTTATCTCAGACCCAAGAAAATATATTATTTTAATTTATTGATAAATATAATGTAACTAGCAATCCCGCACGACTTTGCCTGTGACTCTCCAAAAATTTGTTAAAAATAGCCTAATTAAAAAGCTAATTAAAAATTTAAAAATCCTGCTTAAAGGTGCATTCGGACCTCCCCCCCCCCCCGCCT